>JAQQSW010004833.1:0-14347 GCA_028646575.1 Pseudocheirus occidentalis | reverse complement strand
AGTAAAATTTATAAGAATACAAGTCATTCCCCAATTGATAAATGGGCAAAGGATGTGAACAGGCAATTTTCAGAGGCAGAAATTAAAGGTATCTTTTAGCATATGGAAAAATGCTCTAAATCACTATTGATTTGAGAAATGCAAATCAAAACAACTTTGAGGTATCACATCTCACCAGTCAAATTGGCTAAGATGACAAAACAGGAAAATGACAAATGCTGGAGAGGATGTGGAAAAATTTGAACTCTATTGCATTGTTGGTGGAGCTGTGAACTGATACAACCATTCTGAAGGGCTATCTGGAACCATGCCCAAAGGGCTATAAATAATTGCATACCTTTTAACCCGGTAATACCACTTTTGGGGTTGTATCCCAAAGAGATCATAGAAGTGGGAAAAAGACCCATATGTACAAAAATATTCATTGCAGCCCTCTTTGTGGTGGCAAAAACCTGGAAACTTAGGGGATGACCATCAATTGGGTAATGGCTGAGCAAGTTATGGTATATGACTGTAATGGAATACTATTGCTCTATAAGAAATGGGAAGGAGATGGACTTCACATTTACCTGGAGAGGCTTATATGAATTGATGCTAAGTGAGAAGAGCAGAACTAGGAATAATTTGTATACAGTCACAGATACATCATATGTATGATGACCAACCTTGATAAAT
Organism: Pseudocheirus occidentalis; assembly: GCA_028646575.1. Classification (NCBI taxonomy): domain Eukaryota; kingdom Metazoa; phylum Chordata; class Mammalia; order Diprotodontia; family Pseudocheiridae; genus Pseudocheirus; species Pseudocheirus occidentalis. Next base: position 13,672 of record JAQQSW010004833.1, on the reverse strand, counting down.
TGGACTCTTCTCAGCAATGCACAGTTAAAAGACAACTCTACAAGTCTCAGAATGGAAGGAGATACCTCTACTCAGAGAAAGATCTAGAAAGACCAGAGTTTAAATGGAGAGTGAAACAACATATGCTTTTGTTCTTTTCCATGTTTGGTTTTGTTTCTTTTGTTTCTTTTTTGTTTCTTTCTTTTCACACTATTCGCTCTATTGGTTATAATGCTCCTATACAACAAGACTATTGTACAATGTGGAAGTGTTTGCAGATCCCATACATGATTGTACACCACCATGCAGGTGGGGGGCGGGGAGATGGGAGGGGAGAAAATCTGAAACTCAAGTGATTCTGTAAATGAATCTTGTAAACCAAAAGTAAATAAACAAGTCAACAAATTTAAAAAAAAGAGGACCAGTGACATCATGGAGTGATACCTTGACTTGTGAGTAAACTGAATTTAAGTGAGGCAGAGTTGAACAAAGTCTTCATGCTTCATTCTCTCTTCCAGAGTAATTAAAGTTCAGTGGTAGGACAAAAGTCAGGATAACTGGTGATGGCTCTGGATGCAACCAATGACCTTGTCATCTTCAATGTTTAACCAAGCTCCTGCTTCATCCATCTTAATGGTCACTGGAATAAATTGCTCTCATTCAGCTGTTCAATCAAGGAAAATCTTCACATGTGTGGGGAAGACATCCCCCAATTCACTGATGGGTTTAAGGACTGTCATTACCCTCAGTCTGGTTTAGTCATCTTTCAAGATGTTTTTGCTGGGGGGGTAGTCACTGCGCATGTTATAGCTTCTTGGAGCCACATGCGAGAGTTGGGTGAAATCAGCTCCCAGCACTCCCTGGGCAGAAGGATAGGATGCAACAGTGAGTACAAAGAACAGGGTTAAGGGCCGTAAGACAGAAGAAAAGATGGAATGATAAAGATTAGGTTGGGATAAAGGATTTTTTTTTCCTTTTCTCTATCTTTGTAGCAAATATCACATGTGTTCTTGTTATATGTGCCACAAATATTCCTGTGTAAATGCTTTTTTTAAAAGGCCAATGGGAAAAATGTTTATTTGATACAGAAGTTCACTTATTTTCTTCAGTTGTTGTAATGCCTTAGGAAACTAATGGAACTGCCAGTAGGTATTGAATATTTTGCTAGGCTAATCCCTCCTTATTCAGGCACATAGGGATTTGTGACATAAAATGGAGCAGGTGTAAGTCTGTTATTACTTTTAAATAAGTCATTTGTTTTCCATATAATTTAGATTCCATTTGACTGCTGCCTCAAACTTAAACCAATATCCACCTTTCCTATTTGTTTTGTTTTTCCAGAATTCTAGAGAGTCATTAGTCTGTATGTTTTTCACAATTCAAATGTAATTTTCTTTTTTAAACTCTTCTATTATTCAGGTAATTAGAGAAAGTATAAATAAAGGACTATTGTTTAATCATTGTTAATTTTGGTATTTGAAAAGACTGTATGTTATACCAGTTTTTGACAGTTTTCATCCAATCATACATGTGAAAAGCCTTTCATTATATGTTTAAAATTATATATACCACCAGTGACTAGTGCCCAAATTTGTTTTTACTAATTTATAGAAATGCAGAGAATGAACCATCCTAACATTATTTGTCAGCTTATCAAAACCACCCACGGTGCTCCCTTTAGGCCTGAGTGAGCAAGCAGGTCTGCCCTGTGCCCTAAAGGCCAGAATTCCTCGGCTCCATTAGACCACCAGGGAAGAAAGCTTATGCTCAGTGAGCTTCCAAATGAGTTTGAGGGAGTAGATTTTTGGACCAGATGTTTAGTATGATATGGAATAAAACCATATCAGGAGAGAGTCTATATCTCACATATCATCATGTCTCTCTTGCTAATCCCATTTAGGGGGGAGGGCATTATTTGTGATGCAACAACCATTCTTTCATTCCTTTCTCACTCCTATGCCCAACGGAGCTGTCTATAGTTTTCACACTGGAGGAAGGCAACAATGACTTCCTTTGTTCACTGCTGCTAGAACATGGTAACACTGGAGATAAAGAACTGGAGGGTATCAAAATCAATGCAGAAGTCACTTCATGATAGGACCAATAATAAATAGGTCATCCATAATCACACTACCTGCTGAAGTTCTGTTCCTAGAATCCTCCAGTGCTTGCCTCCTTAAAGATCTAAGGTATGAATTCACAAGAAGGATGCCCCTGATAGTAAGGACATTCTATGTTTAGAATACTAAAAGGTTAAGAACATTCACTTGACTTTGTATATTGCTAGGAGTAAAAATTATAGGACTCACTCACAAAAAAAGAAGTCCAAAGAGGAGGTAGGTGACCTTGCAAATTGGATCTTTGGGGTAAGATGGCAAACAAAGAGACAAATAGTGTTATAATTGAGACATGGAAAATAAAATACAATGACTTGGGATTTCTGGTGCATCATGTGACTCTTAGAAAACTGGAATATTCTAGGCTGCCTGCCAAGTGAATGCTTGGTAGAATATAAATAAGTTTATTAATATACATATGTATAAATTTGTATAACGTGATCAACAGGGTTAATGAACAATTCCATTTCTAAACAGTTAGCTTGTCAGCAAAGAACCTTTGGCTGTTCTTTTCTCTATTACTAAGTGTTCTGTTTTAATTTTCTTCCGTTATTCTGAATGCCAGCAATATTTCCAAAATTAGTTTATTATAATAAAAGTTATTCCTACTTTGAACATGGAGAAATGCCTGGAATTTAACATGCATGCTTGAGGAAAGTTCTCTGTCCCCTATGACAGCAAGCTCTGCTTCCTAGTGCTCAACAACCCTGAAATGTGCATTAGCTGCAAGAGTTTTGTTTGAACCATGAAGGTAAAAAAGAAATGCCTTTTTAAAAACAATTTTCATCATCCTCTAACTGTTTAATAAAAATCTTAATTATGCCAGTGGGTTGAAACTTTCTGGCACTACCTGATCATAAGTTTTGACTGGTATGGCCACACTGAAGACCAAAAAAAAATGTCATCTTTCAGAGAATGAGTTGACAAAGGTATCTCTTAAAAAAAAAGCTAAATTAAAATATTGTGAAATATAAACTATATATATATATATGTATATACACATATGTGTGTAGGTAGGTATATATATTGTGTAGATAGATAGATAGAGATATGTATCTTGAGTTTTCCCCAGTACCTAAAGAAAGTATCTTTATTAATGACATATGCCTTCATGTAACAACATGTGACCTTCAATTTGTCACTGTCACATCCATCTGTTGTTTTATGCCTTCAGGTTCTCCCCCCCTCCCTGCCATATTTTATTCCTGGAGGACAACCTGCCTAAATGGTTACTTTGAAGATGCAGTAGGCTAGTGACCTTGACAATGGAAGGGATGTGACATATTCGTGAAAACTGCAAATGTAAAGGGGATTCAGCATCTTTCAGTTTCAAGTTTTGTTTATAAAATCAGATGGATTTTATTTTGTCTACTAAGTATTTTTTAAAAGTCCTAGAATTAGAAGAGAAAGTAAAGGTTTCTAAAGTTAAATACGGAAATCAAAGTTTTATGAGAGAATGTATATTACAATGAGGGACTGAGAGTATCACTGTTGGACAGAGAGACTGTCTCTATACCCAGTTCACCCCCAGACTTGGGCAATTTAGATAAAAGGGTCTGTCTCTACAATCTTGATTGAATGGAATTCACCTTAAGCTAGAGATTCCTTGTAAGGTTGGATGGGGTCTGGTAAGGTTAACTCCACCTTCAGAGACTGTCTTGAAAATAGAAAAAGAGGGAACTCTGAATCTTCCCAAATCATCAATTATTAATAATCATTTCTCTCACACTATAATTTCACAATCAGCTTTTACAAGCCAGTTTGAAATAACTCCAGGATAGCCCTGCTCCCAACCCACTACTTATTTCAGCCAATTGATTGGCACGTGAAGTCTTGTTTTAGTCATTCTTTACAAAGACAAGGGATTGTATAAAGTGAATTTTCAGTGCCTTCATCAGTTTAGCCTGTTAGGTCTTCAGGCCCTTCTAACTCCTATGTAATGCTTCGGGTCAAAACGAAGTTGATAACTTAAGCTTCTTGTGTTACATCACCTGAAATAGAGCCTTTGCACGAGGTACACACAGAATATGGTTAACTAATTATGGACTGCGAATTTCTTTGCACTTACCAAGTACAATTAAAAAGGAAGCATGTTTAAACTATCTTTTCCTAGTGTGACCCGTGGTAGGAAAGGCTCTTATAGGATTTACCGACAAGATCATATCATCCCCTAGTACTATAAAGGGCAACAACTATAAATCAGTTAATACCAACTTCCCCAACAAGTTTAAGACAGGAAACAATAAAGGACTAGACATCAGAACTGAAATTGGAAGGATAAGCTAGCTGAATGGAATGTAATTACCACAGTTAAAATTAGCCAGGTCACCTTACTCTTGTGAAAAAGACCCTGGGAACCTGGCAACCAAGTAAATAGATAAGAACTCCCTTCCCATTAAGAAGCCTTCCTCCATACCCTGCTGAAACACTACTCCATAGAAGCATAGATGGGAAGTGGGGGAAGGAATGAGCATTTCTATAATCCCTACTATGTGTACTGGAACACTATTCTATGACAGCATAAAGGGGAAGGGTAGAAGCATTTATATGGTACCTACTATGTGTGCTGAAGCGCTATTCCACAGAAACAAAAGGGGAAGTGGGGTAAGGGAATTAGAATGTATATAATCCCTACTATGGGTACTGAAACACTTTCATACAAGAAGAAAGGGGAAGGAGAGGAAAGGAAAAAGTACTTATATAGTACCTACTATGTTCCAGGCACTGTGCTAAATGCATTGCAAATATTATCTCATTTGATAAGGGAAAGAATACACTGATAATACTTAACTTGTACCCAATATGCAGATGCAATTCCCCAGGTAACAGATAATCAGATTCTGATTCTATGTACTAAGAACATATGAAACCATAGAACTTGAAAGGCAGACTGGAGCTTCAATATCTAGTCTAACCACCTACTTCTATAGAAGCTTAGAGGTTAAGCAATTTTCCAAAGGTTATACAGTAGATTTACATCCTTTTTGCTCATAATATCATGTTCATTTTTACTTGAACTGTTATTGGACAGCTTTCTTTAAGTATATTGTAAAACGTCTTATATATTGAGTTATGGCCTTGCTGTCACTTTTCATGGGTGGGGAACCTGCAGCCTTGAGGCCACATAATGATCCTCTAGGTCCTCAAGTACTACACATGTGAGGCCACATGTGACCTCAAGGCCATAGCTATCCTACCCCTCCTTTAGCAAAATTCCTTTGAGGGGATCTATGTGTAAATTTTTCTTACAGTACCCAGCATAGAATCCCATACAAACAGATACATCACAATACTAATCTTCTAACAGGATACTATTTTCTAATAGACTACAATACTTCTACAAGGGCCTGTTCTGATACTTCATAGTAATGAAAAGGTGCCTTTCGATTCCTGTGGTCTATCATAGCAGGGTCCAGTTTCTTAGGAGAGCCTATAAAAGTGTAAAGGCTCCCAATTAAAGTCAGTTGTATTAAAAAAATGATTACCTATCCACCAAGTGATTCATTTATTTTACTTTATTTATATGTACTGATTTACCTTTGTCTCTACAACTCACAGAAAACATTTTTAAGTCATGGAGTAGGGTACAATTTCTGATCGGGTGAAAGGAAAATTAATATCAAAGAAATAATTGAGCTTTGGAAATATCCAAATAAGAGCATATCAAACAAAAGTCATGCAGAATTTGACACTGGCCTGGTATGCTTCATTCACTAATGTACAGATTATCTATCTATCTATCTTATCAATCTATGTATCTATGTATCTATGAATCTATCTATCCATCCATCCATCTATCTATCTATCTATCTATCTATCTATCTATCTATCTATCTATCTTTCTATCATGTATCCATCCATCAATCATCTATCTGTCTGTCTATCTTCTATCTATCCATCTATCCATTTATCTATCATCTATCTATCTATCTATCTATCTATCTATCTATCTATCTATCATGTAGCTATCTGTCAATCATCTATGTAGCTGTCTGTCTGTCTATCATCTATCTTTCTATCATGTATTTATCAGTCTATCTATCATCTATCTATCTATATATCTATCATGTATCTATTTATCATTTATCATTCATCTATCTATCTATCTATCTATCTATCTATCTATCTATCTATCTATCTATCTATCTATCTATCTCTGTCTATCCACACACATATCCACACACTATATATGTATGTGTGTATGTATGTATGTACATGCATAGCCTCAAACATGTGACCCTAGGCAAGTTATATTATTCTGTTGACCTTAGTTTCTTCACCTATAAAAAGAATTGGAGAAGGAAATGACAAACCACTTCATCATTTGCTAAGAAAACCCCAAATGAGGTCACAAAGAGTTGGACATGACTGAAAAACTGAACAAAAAACATATGTATACGTGTATGTATCAGTAATGTGTATATGTATGTTGTATATATGTGTATGTATTGAAAGTAGTTTAATTTAAATACGTATTTTAAATAATAAGTATTACGTAGTTTTAAAAAATTACAATCAGATGACTTTGCCTATCTTCCACTAGATGGCAATATATCTTTTTCTTTAAAGACTAAGTATATATATATATACATACATATTTCCTGAGCGTGCTGTAGTCTTTCCCACTAGAAGACCTGATTAATAGAGATAATCAGGGGAACCCCAAAAAAGTAACGTGAGGATTTGGGCAGGGGGATAAGCATCTATGCTCATTCATCTGTAGGGAACTAGCATTATCACTCAAATTAAAATCTGTTTAACATAAGTAAGCTCATCACTAAAATTTTAATTAGATCTTAGAATCTTATAACTAAAAGGCACCTTCCTACATGATAACATCTAACTTTGTCAATGGTTTGTTTTAATTGAGGTTTTTGTCTATTTGCTATGAATTGTGGAGAGTAGGAGGGACAGTGACCTCTCCAGACCAGACCTTCATAGGTGGTTTCATGAATTGCCTTTTGGTCACAGAGTTAACTCAAGAAAAATGGAAAAAAAAAATCACCATATAGTAGTGAACCTCCTAATGAGGAGCATGTCCAAAATTAGCTAGTCTGCTATTTAGAGCTTGGCAAAACATCCTGGAGCATGTTTTGCCTTTTCTTACAGAGCCCCAAATCCCCTCTATACCACCATGAATTACTGGAGAAGGCCTTTAATGAAGGAAAATTAGACCACGGGACTTGGATATGAGCTGTTTCCTTTCTTTGTAGTAAAAACAACACTATTTCTTATTTCAAAAAAGATGTAACTTTATGGATAAAAAAGAAATTACTGGGGCAGCTAGGTGGCGCAGTGAATAGAGCACCGGCCCTGGAGTCAGGAGTACCTGAGTTCAAATCCGGCCTCAGACACTTAATACAAAAAACTAGCCATGTGACCTTGGGCAAGTCACTTAACCCCAACTGCCCTCCAAAAATAAAAAAAAAACAAAACAAAAAAAAAGAAATTACTTTCATATCAAAAGAGCTGGGCCATTTTCTTCTTTGACATCTAATGTGAAGGGGAGCCTTAAGGAAATACATTCTATTTGTTTGAAGAATACACAGATTTTCCTAACTATTCCCTGCACTGTAGAAGTGGAGACAGTCAGTCCAAGAACCCCAGGAATAATGGTACCCCCATATTACCAGGCCTATTTCCATCCTGACTCCAGAATCATTATCCAAAGGAACAATTACAATCCCCAGTTCTTCAACAGCTACAGCTACTGAAGCTCTGGAAAAGAATAGTCTCTCCAGCAATGTCCTTGGCACCATCAAATGACTCCACATCAGAAACAGATATGGCTTTATTAATGGAAATGGCATTAAGGAAGCTGAATTACCATCTGCTTTTCCATGGCACTCTAAGGACTTTTCCATCTGACTTGTAGCTGAAACCTGAGACAGCTCCTGGGTTGTTGCCACCCCATTAAAATGTGAACTCCTTGAAAGTAAGGACTTATCTACTTGTGTTCTTCAGGTTTAGTAGAATTCTCTATACATTGCAGGTGCTTAATAAGTATGTTCTCGGTCTTTAATAAATAGTAGAGATTAAATAGTGGAGATTGCTAAGAGTTTATAGGGCATTTAAATAACTCCATTCCACTTGTCTAAGAGGGATTCTAGTGTACTTAGATAATTGGGTAGAAATGGAATTGTTTTATTGGCTCCCCAAAAAGGGAGAAATTAAATTAGGAAGAACAAAACAAGGAATCATAGAGGGAAAGGACTTCATGATTGGTTGTCACTAAATCTGAAGATGCTGTTAATGACAGAATCTTTCTTTAGATTGAAAAAACAATAGGATTCTTCTTTCTGAACAAAAGGTTTTGGAACCAGAAGTTGGCAGGGATGTAGGAAATCCTACTCTAGAGCTGTGTGAGTTGGGGATCTAGAAATCTCCCCTCTGTAATCTTGATAGGGAGCTGAAAACTGATAAACATTGAACTCTAGAGAGGGATTTGGCTCTATAGCTGAGTAACTGGAAAGAAGAGAAGCTGAGAAGGAGAGGAATGCCTGACATGGCCCTCTGGAATCCAGAGCTTCCTGTTGGAATAAGTAAGAGAGAAATACAGCAGGACTGACAGGGGAAACACCTCTCTCTCTCTCTTTCGGAGAAGGTTGCTTACTGACAAGTTGTTGTTCAGTCATTATGGTCGTGTCTGACTCTTCATGGCCCCATTTGGGGTTTTCTTGGCAATGATACTTGACTGGTTCACCAATTCCTTCTTTAGCTTATTTTACAGATGAGGAACTGAGGCAAATTGGGTTAAATGACTTGCTCAGGGTCACACAGCTATTGTCTGAGGCCAGATTTGAACTCAGAAAGATGAGTCTTCTTGATTCTAGCCAAGTGCTCTGTTCACTGCACCACCCAGTTGCCTTCACTGACAAGTAGTTGGCTCTTTTCCAATACTTTGTTTTGGGTCCACTTTGTTCTCTTCCATTATCACAGGTTACTTTGCCCATGGGCTCCAAAAACCCGTACTTGAACAAAATGGAATAATATTTATTGAAAACCACTTTGAGAACTCTTATCCAATGTAGTATGTTTATAGACTGAAAAAGATAGGAAGGCAACAGGTTGTGAAGAGTTTTAAATGAAAACTAGAGATGATATTTGGTTCTAGGTGCATTGGGAAGTCATTGGAACTTATTGAGCTCTTTAGGAAAGTCATTTTGGCAACTGGAGAGGAGAGAGACTTTGAGGCAGGAAGACCAATGAGGAGGCACATTAGGAGAAACCATAGAAGATGTTAGAGTAGAAGGAAGTAGTCCAAAAGTGCAGCTTTCCTTTGCAGTGCCACCACAAAGAGCTAGAAAATACACTGGACTGAGTGCTGACTTGCAAAGCTGAGAGAAAAAAAATCACAATGAAGCATTTTTCCACCCCAGGTTGGTCTAGTACAGTGGTTCTTAAACTTCCTAATGCCACGACCCTTTAATATAGTTCCTCATGTTGTGGTGACCCCCAACCATAAAATTATTTTTGTTCCTACTCCATAACTGTAATTTTGCTCTGTATCATAATGTAAATATCTGATATGCAGGATGTATTTAAATTGAACATAACACACAGGTTGAGAATTGTTGGTCTATTGAGAAAGAGAGAAAGGCCCACTGACATTGGGGACAAGCATAGAGCCAGGGTCTGAATGAGGACTGTGTGAGAGACAATCAGGAAATCAATAATAGCTAACATTCATATGGTGCTTTAAGCTTTGTAAAGCACTTCAAAATTATCTTATTTTATTCTCATAACAGTCCTGGGAGGTAAGTGCTATTCTTATTGCCATTTTACAGATGAAGAAACTGAGATTAAGAGGGTAAATGACTTTCTAAGGATCACAAAGCTAAGTGTCCAAAGCAAAATTGAGCTCAGGTCTTTCTGACTCAAAGTCCAGCATTCTCTCTACTGTGAAACCTAGCTGCACTTATTAGGTAGCTACTATGTGGCAGGTAATGAGGCAATATGCTGCTAAGTGTTGAGAATGCAGAGAAAAGCAGACAACTATTCTTACTCTCAAGGAACTGACAGTCTAATAGGGGACGCAACATGCAATATCTAAACACAAACAAGATATTATACTGGATAAATTAGAGATAATCAGTGGAAGAAAGGTTCTAGAATTAAGGGATATGGGATACTGGGTGGGATTTTTATCTTTGACTTGAAGGAGGCCAGGAGGTAGAAAAGAGGGTAGAGAACATTTGAAACATAGGGTACAATCAATAAAAATGCCCAGCTAGTGATAGAGTGTCTTAAGTGAGGAACAGCAAGAAGGCTAGTGTCATCAGATTTCAGAATATGGGATGGGAGAGGGGATTGGCAAAAAAAAAAGTTTGAAGAGGAATAAAAAGGTTAGGAACAGCTACTTTGGTGAGTGAGAAAATTAGTTAATTAGGAAAGGTTTGGAACAGAAAAGGAAGGTATGTTAAAAGAGGGATTAGTTCTAAGCAAAAGAAACTTTAACTATGGTTAAAGTAGATTATGGTTAAAGATAGTAGATTATGAAGAGATTAAAAGAAAAGTGTGAAAGGATGAGGATCTGTGATTGGGCTCTGGCTAAGACAAAGAAAAGAGAGGTAGATGAGGAAACAGAGTGCATCAAACCTAGAATACTGGTGCTGAACATGGTCTTGTCCCACCAACTTCTTTGTAAAGAGAGGGCAGGAAAGAAAGAGAAGGAAAAAATAAAATAAAAGAGATTGGGGGAAAATTTCCAGTTAACAATCATAATTGCAAATGTGAATGGGATAGATTCACCCATAAAATGAAAGGATAGAGAAGAATGGATTAGAAAGTTGAATTCAACAATATGTTGTTTACAAGAAACATACTTGAAAGAAAGATTTACAAAGAATCAAAATAAGGAGCTGGGGAAAATAATCTATTATGCTTCAGATGAAGTTAAAAAGATCGCAGGGGGAGCAATCATTATCATCTCAGACAAGGCAGTAGTTAAAAAATAGAGTTAGTTTAAAGAGATAAAGAGGAAAACTACATTTTTCTGAAAGATACTGTAGATTGTAAATTAATGTCTACATTAAAACATTTGCACTGAATGACATAACAGCAAAAAACTTAAAGAAAAAGTTTAATGAGTTTTAGGGAGAAACAGAAAAAAAACTGTAATAGTGAGAGATCTTGTTGTACCCCTTTCAGATCTATATAAACCTAACACATTTAAAAAATAAAGTTAATGACCTGACTAAAATTGTGGGAAATTTATACATGACAGGTCTCTAGAAATGATTAAATGGGAATAGAAATAAATACATTTAATCTAGTCTACACATGTGTAAGATAATGAGATTTGAAGTTCCTTTTTTATTGCTAAGAGGTACTTAGAATGTAGTTTAGATTAAGCCCCTGTTAAAGAAACAGAAAGCATGAACTCCTGTCTCCTGTTGCTGATGTAATAGGAAGGGGCTGAACAGGGAGTGTCAATACTGTATATAAGGAAAAGCCCAAGAGAGGGACAGACAGATCTTCTTGGAGTGAACTCAGTGGAGGCAGAGGCTGCTGCTACTGGGAAGGCTAAAGAGAAAAGCCTCCCCCAGGTTTGAAAGAATGATTTTGATTTTGAAAACCTGGATCGAGTGATTTTGATTCTGGGAACCAGCTGAAACTTCTGCTTAGTCCAAGGGCCAGCCAGAGCTGACAAAAGACTGAGGAAACATGACTGTGAGGGATTTAAGACTTTGTTCATGGTTTTGTTTAGCCTTGTCTTTCTAGGAACAGGGACTGTGAAGGATTTGAGATGGGCTGGACACTGTAAGCTCCAATGTGGAGCACGAACTGCACAGAGAGCTGGACAAGGATGTAGAAGCTGTCTGCCTTTGAACCCAGGTGACAGTTTGGTGAATCCAGGTATGATCTGGGACCATGGAAGGGGATGCAAGGAATCTGAGAAACCACCCCAGTATAGCTGAAAGAAGACTTTACTTGGATACTGTGTACTGACTGAGAAATTGTAAATTTACTAGTGACCTAGGGGTAGAGGGTCTGTGTATTTTCTGATGATTGAATAGTAAATGATGAAGGATGATTGATTGACTAAATGATTGTACTTCTTGATTGGTGACTGAATCAGTAGTTGATTTGTAACTTATTATGCCCCATGACTGGAGAGTTTTGACTGTTATATTCTGTGTCCCTTAAGGACGCAAACCTCCCTAAGGATGTTTGAATGATTAAGATGATTGAATGATTAAGTTACTAAATGACTGGTTTTTGTTCAAAACTTTGTGACCACTGTTGAAGAAAGTATGGGGCCATTTTCTGTGATAAGTTGTTGTGCATGCTGTATTTTGATTATATGTGATAAGATGTAATATTGTGAATTCTGTACCTTGATTTCTGTGATTATTTTTCTTTGATTTTTTATGGAACAAATAATGTTCACTATGCCAAACCTTAAAAGCTGTTCACAGTAGCATTCTTATGAAAAGTTGCTAGTGCTTGGCTTTACAGCATAGTACCTTTTAAAAACTGGCACTGTTAATAAAACTATAATGTATATCAGCTCCCCTGTTACACAAAAATTATAAATGCAGAAAAGCAGAAACATTTAATACATATTTTATGGACTACAGTATCATAAAATTATATTCAATAACCAATAGACTAGGTTCTTGTAATGGTAATTTAATTTGAAATTAAAGATCCCTTTGTGTTGGCAAAGTTAGCAGATACTTAGCACTTAGTAACTGATCAAGTGTCTGTTGGAGAAACAGAAGGTATGAACTCCTGTCTCCTGTTGTTGATGTAACAGGAAGGGGTTTGCTGAAATAGGAAGCTAAGGCTATGTGCATATAAGAAAAGCCCCAGAGAGGAAAAGGGAGATTTTCTTGGAGCAGGATCAGTGGAGGCTGAAGAGGAAAGCCCCTCCCAGGTTTGACAGACTGATTTTGATTTTGAAAACCTGGATGGAGTGATTTTGATTTTGACAACCATCTGAAACTTCTGATGAGTTCAAGGGCCAGCTGGAGATGCTGAGGATTTCTGTGAGCCAGTCAGAGCTGAGGGCCAGCTGGAGCTGTTGAGGCTATTTTTTTCTTTTTTTATTATTATTTTTTTAAAAATTAACTTGTTTGTTCACTTTTAGGTTACAAGATTCTGTTCCATAGTCACTTCAGTTATAGATTTTTCTCCCCTTCCTCCCCATCCCCCACCCGACCCACCCATGGTGGCATATAATCATGTATAGGATCTGCAAACTCCTTCACATTGTACAATAGTCTGGTTGTATAGGTGTTATAGCCAATGGAGTGAACAATGAGAAAAGAGAAACAAAAGCCAAACATCTAAAAGAATGATAACATGCATTGCTTCAGTCTCCAATTAAACTCTGATCTTTCTGGATCTTTCTCTGAATGTAGACATCTCCTTCCATCCTGAGACATGCATAGTTGTCTTTTAACTGTGTGATGCTCAGAAGCGTCCAGTTTTTCAAAATCGGTCGTTACACATATGATGTATCTGTGACTGTGTACAAATTTTTCCTGGTTCTGCTCTTCTCACTCAGCATCAATTCATATAAGCCTCTCCAGGTGAGTATGAAGTCCATCTCCTTCCTATTTCTTATA
>JAQQSW010004832.1:0-14347 GCA_028646575.1 Pseudocheirus occidentalis | reverse complement strand
AGCAGATGGGCTTCCAACTATCTGACCATCACATCCATTACCTATTCAAGTTACCAGAGAGGGAAGCACCAACATTTGGGTTTTTCAAAGCCGGGGGGCTCAACAGCTTCCCAGAGTCTCATCTGGTCAAATCACACAACTCTTCCCAAAGTGAGCCCTAAAGGAAACCTCACATCAGGGCGTGTATATATAGGCTTCTCCTGGGTCAGGGAATGTCACAGCCCTCTTGACCCACTGTCCAATCACAAAGTAACAAGGTGTGGCCACTCCCAAAAAACAAGCCTCCTGCCACAGGCTCCACATGACCACATTCAGCCTATTAGGGGGCAGAGTATACTTTCAAATTAGGGAACATTCTCAGAGCCACTTAAGCCTATCAAAGGCTTTAGGGGCAGGAAAGAGCTTCAGATTCTCATTACATATAATAAAATGAATCATTAACTGAATTAAATTTTTTGTCTTCCCAAACAATAGTTCCACCCTCAACTTATTTCTGTGGTTGGAAGAGAAAAATAAAGTACTAGCCATGGCCACTGATACATCCTAGAAAAACTGTGTATCACATGGTCAGACTCATCATAAAGGCAAGACAGGGTATGCCTACTGAATGCATGAATTTGACTGTGATGCTTCAAAGGGAAATAAGGGATCTTCACCCGGATACAGGAGATCCTCATTGTCTGAGGATAAAAAGGAAAAGATTTCTTAAAGTGAGTCTAATTAAAATAGGCTTGGTATTATAGTAAGTAATGGGTGTGGAAGTTTTATACTTTATCTTTCAAAATGAAACAAAATTATGAAAATAAATTTATTTTTTATTTAATAACATTTAGGTTATATTTGGAATTATATGCCAATTATTGGAATAAAAATGAACTGAACTGATTTTTTTGAAGTGTAATTTTCTGATAAAATCATATGATAGCACCAAAAAAAAATCCTTTGATATCACATTTAGCTTTTTTAGCAAGATCATAAAGAGGGTCATTGTTATACAAGTATTTAAGGACTTCATCAATTTCTCCAAGGGCTTTGCTTAATCCTTCAATACTCAAATCATTTTACTTTGAAGCCCCTGCTATTAGAGGCAGAATGACTTGGAAGAGAGGAATTAGTATTAAATTTGTGGGAATCTTTGACTGTAGTATGTATGTATTATATTGTTTCAATCATGTCTGACTCTTCATGACCCCATTGGGGTTTTCATGGCAAAATTACTGGAGTGGTTTGCCATTTCCTTCTCTAGCTCATTTTACAGATGAGAAAACTGAGGCAAACTTTATAATATAATACCTATATAACTTTAAGTTATTACTAGCTAAGTGACTCACCCAGGTTATACAACTGGTAATCTGACATTACATTTGAACTTAGGTCCTTCTGACTTCAGGCCCAGCACTCTTATCTACTGGACCACCTAGCTGCCCATCTTTGACTAAAGGTAAATTTAATAAGTGGTTGCTTCATTACTAAATATCTTCGTGACTTTTGCTTCCTTATGTAACCTTGTTGAGATGAAATATGGACTAGTGGAGAGAGAACTAGGTCTCTGAATCAGAAAGACCTAGGTTATTATTCCATACCTGATACATGCTGGCAAATCACTAAAACCTTCAATTCTCAAGGAAACTTTCTAAGATGATAAGCTTCAGGACAATTAATATTTGCTAGGAGTTAAAATTACCAAAGTTCATGCACAGGACCAGATCAAAATAAAATCCAACCTCATAATTGAGAGGATTTAAATAATGAATAGTTGCCTAAATGCAAACCCTCTGGAGATTTCTTTGGATTTCCTTGTCCCAGTGTATGGCATTATGTAGTGATACAAGATAGATTTATAGCACCTGAATTCCAATCTCCAGCCTCCCAGTCTATACTCAAACTCATGAACGTGTCAACCCCCTCCTCCTCTGAATATTATAAGGATAACCCTGGGAACTTAAAGCTTCTAGTACTAGTACTCACAAGCTCCTTTTAGAATACAGAAGGAGTCCAGTGGGCTCTGAATCATTAATCAGAATCAGTTAAACTTCACCAGCTTTGAGAAAAGGGACTTACTGAGAAAGTATAAGGAAAACAGTAGTTACAAAACGAAAGGGCACTCCATCCCTTTGCATACATTTAAGTTCCTGGAAAGAGTCTGTCACAAGGAGGAAAACAAGGATCCTAGGCTAATGATAAGAGTACCATTCAAAGTTTTGCTCACTTTCCCTGCCATTGCCAAATTATTAACCATGAGAATAGCCACCTTCAGAAGTCTTTTCTAGTTCAGAGTTTTAAACAATATTCTTCTAGGTTATTTTTTTTCTTTACAAAATTTTTATCTTTTACTTATTTTTAGTGTTCTTTGCTTTTTAAAATTTTGAGTTCCAAATTCTTTCCTTCCCACTCACCCCTCTCCCATCAAATGAGGAGAGAACAAGATTATTTCAATCATACATGTGAATTCATGTAAAACATATTTCTACATTTGACATATTGCAAAAAAAGAAAGCAAAAAGCAAGTGAGAAAATTCTACTTCCAATTTGTACACAGAGTTCACCAGTTCTCTCTCTGCAGGTGGATAGCATTTGTTTTTCATCATGAGATCTTTGGAATTGTCTCGGATGACACTATTGATCAGAATAGTCAAGTCTTTCTCACCACTTTGCTGACATATACACATGCATGTACGCATATATAAACATACATACACGCACACACATGTGCATGTGTATGTGTGTCTGTATGTATAAATACATGTATACACATAATATATTATATATGATATATAATATATAAATTTTTATATATAAATGTATACATTTATATATATATATATATATATATATATAAATTTTTAATAGCAAAAACTTTCATGGTTTTAGTGTATCAGACTAGCTATTGCCAAATCTGACACTGACTACCTATGTGACCTTGGGAAAATCATTTAAGGTTCTTCAGGCTCAGATTCTGTGACCATGAAATGGGCAAGATGGATTTGATGGTCTAGGTCCCTTCCAGCTAAAGATTTCTGATCTTATGGTTCTGTGGTCCTAATGTCACTGGCTTCAATAATGTGCCATCCATAGTTCTCCTGTCCCTCTAACCATTCCTCCTCTTTTTCCTTCTTGGGTTCTTTTTTCCTCCCATCTCGTACATACAGGCATTCCCCATGGCTCAGCCTTTGACTCTTCTTTATACTTTCCACACAGACTAATCTCATCTACTACCAAATATACGTGTAAAATTGAATACACACATCAAATACACATTAAATTTAGTTCGTAATTGTCTGCTCTATGCAATTGACTCCTGGATCTGTATCTCCAGCTCTAACCTGTTTCCAGAATTCTGGTATTTGGTATAGCAGCGTATTTCCAACAGTCTGCTGCAAGTTTCCACCTGGATGTTCTCTTGTTACATTTAATTAAATATCACTTTCTTCTACCCAAAAACTTTCAAAGGCTCCTAGTTGCTAAAGGGAGAAAAAGTAAAAATACTTCAAGCTGATATTTAGGCTCTCTACCATAGGAACTTCTGTGTTGCCAAAATCATTTTGGGCTACTCCCTTACAGGCACTCTGTTCAGAAAAGAATTTAGACTTTTCACTCTTTTGTAAATGTAATACTCAGCACTCACATCTAATAATTTTGCTCATGTAGCTTATTTTTTATTGGAATGCCTTCTCTTTGTTGTTGTTCAGTTGCTTTTCTTTTATGTCCTACTCTTTGTGATCACATTTTGGGATTTTCTTGACAGAGACATTGCAGTGGTTTGCCATTTCCTTCTCCACTTCATTTTACAGAAGAGAAACAGACACAATGTTAAATGACTTGACCAGGGTCACACAGCTACTAAGTGTCTGAGATCAGATTTGAACTCGAGAAAATAAGACTTCCTGGTTCCAAGCCCAGTGGTCTATCCACCATACCACATAGCTGCCCATAATATATTTGTTTAATTGGATTAAATTTATTTGTAATGCATTTATCCATTTGTACTAATCTCCCTATAGACAAAAAAGATACAGTCATCCCATATGGTTTGTGTGCCTGATGACATTGATTAAAAAGTTGTACTTCCAGATCTTTCATACTTCACTATATGAAGAAATGTGATATGACAAAAAGTGTGTTAAATGTGAATCTAAAAGTCCTGAGTTCAGATACCAGCTTTTCCAGTTATTCCCTGTGAAACAAAGAAAAAGGATCTCATCTTCCTATACTTTCTCATCTTTAACTTCCCTTTTATTTCTTGAGTTATGATCATATGATTAGTTTGTTAATCTGTAAATTGACAGAGTTGAATTAGAGACCTTTAAGGTCTCTGCTAATTTTTAATCTATAATCCTAAATTTTGTACATTGAAATCAAATGCATTTTTGAAACAAAGCTAATCTATAGTCTCAAGAGACCCATAAAGGCAAGCCGCTCAAAAATCAATCTATCATTTCTTTAAAATTTGATTTTTCTTTTTTGTGGCAGGAGGCAGGGAGTGCTTCTAGCCCTTCAGTGTTTTGGGCCACAAATACACCAAGCCTCTGGAAAGTTCAAAGTAGTGACATCTTACTTTATAACCTTTTATTCTTTAAAGAAACAGAAAAAAAATATGTATCTAAATAAAGGAGACAACTGGTAATTATTTCAGTGAAGTTCTCTCATCATTTAGGCTACTGTGATAAGTACAAGGAATGCATCAAGTTTTCTGGGTGGGGCACAGAAGAGAAGGGGAGGCCAGAAGGTTGGTGTCCCACATTTAGTAGAAATGCTTTATTTAAATGTGAAAAAGGATAACTAGGCTTACAACTCTCAAGCAGAAAGAAATCCTGAGCACACACATTAGTAAATGCTATGTTTTTTTAATGTCTTACTACACTAAAGAAAAAAGAAAGGAATGCTTTTGAACATCTGCTAAGCACCGAGCTTCTGGTATGTGTGTGGTATATGAGAGCTACAATCTCGTGAAGCTGAAGAATTTTTTAAAGAGCAGATTAATGATTCTAGAGGGCCCATATGAAGTTGATCATCCCTCCTGTAGTTCCTACCTTGGTCTGGACAATTAAGGATCTGCTGAGATTTCCTCTTTGAAACTCTGTTTTCAAGCATTTAATCTAATTTTGTGATGCAAATTTAGCTACCGCTCAAATTCTAAGTGTGAGGGCTTTGCCCCCAAAGCAATTTTTTAAAAAATCAGATATTCTAGCTGATCTGAAGACTCATTTGTAGATATGAGAGAAATTAATAAGCACTTCTCTAAGAAGCTGCTGGTTTCTTCAACTGCCTTCTGCTTTTTAATTAAGCCTGTGGCCTGTTACTTTGGAAAGTGGAGTGAGACCTTTTGGGATAAACCAGTTAATCTACCAGATACCTTCCAAAGATAAAAATTAATCACAATGCAGATAAAAAGATGGAGCTGAGGCCTGGAGAGAAACTTTAGGGAAACATAGGATTCCAATGAGCAATAGTATTCTGAACGCAGGTTAGATTCTAAAAGGCTAGTTTCCTCTTTCTCCTTGTCATTTCTTCCCATCCCCCCCACCTCTTGCCTTTCATCTCTCTCTTCCCCTCCTCCTTCTCCTACCTCTTCTTCTCTTTCTCTTTCCTTCCTTCGTTCCTTCTTTCCTTCTTTCCTTTTATCCTTCCTTCCTTTCTTTCTTCCTTCCTTCCTTCCTTCCTTCCTTCCTTCCTTCTTTTCTTCCTTCCTTCCTACCTTCCTTCTTTCCTTCCTTCCTGGCAGATTTAATCTACAGATAAGTGTATTTTCCTAGTATGAGAACAACTGACCCACAATGCCCCAGGTGCACTCCCAGTACCCATACACATAAGTAAAGTAAAGATGGTTAGGTCCAAAGACTTATCTTGACATGTGTTGCTACAGTCTTTTCCCCTCTAAACTCAATTCCTACATTGAAAAACAAGGATTAGAAGCCTATCTACAGATATTCAGTCCAGTAACCTCTTTTATATACACAAAGAGAAGGAGGAAAAGTAATAAACATTTATTAAGCACCAGTTACTACATGCCAGGCCTTGTACTAAGTGCTTTGTAGACATTTTATTGGATCAAAGTCATCCATTTACATTCAAAACTGCAAAACACAGCACAGAATGCAGTTTAGAATGTTCCTTACTTTCTATTCACCAGGAAAGCTTCCTAGAGTACTTAGAAAAAAGTAGTACAGAAAATGGTATATTTGAGCATAAAATATACTTATTAAACACGACAGTTAATAAAAACATATTCAAAGTTTATTTATAAGCCTTTAATGTTTATTAGCACATCACATTTATCCATCTGCAACAGACTTAAATTTCCTTAAAGTTGATTCTTTGGAAATAGATTCTATTTTTAACATAAGTACTCATTTCATTATTGAGTCTTTCTGAATGAGCCCCACTTTACAACCCTGAGAAATACCATCAGCAATCCCTATTCAACAGATGACAAACTGTAATCAACAGCAACAAATATAATGGAAAACAGGATGGAAGCACTTGCTCTAAGTAGCACTGAACGCCAGAGAGTAGATCATCTGAAATAATGACACCAGAATTTAAAAATAAAACCAGAAAAATCTCCCAATGGGTTAATGCAGCCATAAAATAACAATTCACAAAAATCCACTGGCATAAAAAAGAAGAAAAGCAACAAATGTCAAGATGAAACAAAATAAACATATAAAAACTCATCTTTCATCTTTCATCCCTCTCTATACCAGAAATAGTCACATTCTAAGGCAAACAATGTGGTACCAGGAGCTTGTTTAATTCAACTGCCTTGACATCTGTTTTAAAGGCCCAATGCCTTCAAGTTTATATGTAAGGGTTCTCAACATATAAAACAGAAACCAAAGAAACTATGAAATATATAAGAATAACTACCTCCAAATCAATGAAATAGTCTACATAACTCACTCTCTTAAAAATCATTATAATTCAATTGAATTTAGTCATTTAAGTACATCTTTTAAACAGTTGGACAAAGTCAATTCTATACTCAAGTTTTCAGTTTAATTTGGTTCAATTCAACAAGCATTTATTAAGCTTCTATTGTGCTGGAAACAGGGGATATGGAAAGAAAATGGAATAATCCTTGCTCTCAGGGAGCTTATATTGTATTTGGTGAGTTGAAGGGGCAACATATAAGTCAACACAAAAGATGTCCAAAGTAAAACATAAGACAACTGTGGGGAAAGGGCACGTTCTTTGAGATATTTCTGGAGGAAGCAGGAAAGGTTGTTCATAGAAGATGGCATGTGAGCTGAAATTTAGAGGAAACTATAGATGTTCCCTGTTCAGACAGATTAAACTTTGGGCAGTGAGATTTGAAAGATATCAAATAAGAGGGAAAAGAATATTTCATTTCCAATATTTTTTTCATTCAGACACTCTTTCTACTTTTATTATCTCCATATTTAGAAAAGTAAATATTTGCTATTATTAAATATATGGAAATGTACATTCCATGAAGTAGAAGCCTTTAAGCCCAGAGTCTTGAACAATTAATTTAATGCCAAGTGAGTAAATTAAGCCTTAGATCCTACATGACAATAACGTCTGTGAAATAAAGAATGATGTGTGCTCAGTTCAGCCCTCATTGTAGTGAAATTTGCCAGACAAATTTGGGTCACATTTGCTGGTGGCAAGTATTTGATCAAGGATGTTCACCAAAGCAATTTGTGATCATGACTGTGAGAATCTCCAATTAGTTTCTGTGACTGAAAAAATAATAATTGAACAAGGCTGTCAAGCTGGCATTCCTGGACAGGAGGGGTCATTAGTAATACATTTGATCATTCAAACATGATTGCTTTTGCCAGCATGTGGTGTTAGGTATTAGAAAGAAGGCATGGACAAGTAATTCTTCATCGAACTCCCATTATTTTTAGTAACAAAATAAAAAGTGTTATTATTATTGGAATTATTTTATTATAATAATATCTCATCTAATTCTTATCTTTTAAAATGGGGTTTAATGAGAAATGGTCCTAGGACCAATCACTAAATCATTATAATTATTATTGGAGAGAAAGGATTATTTTTCTATTATATTAATAAATTCTTAAATTGGGATTGATGTTTTTTTTTCCCTTTCTATTTCCTCATTCAGGGACCAGCACTTGCAGGTTGGTCAGTCAGTCTCTAAAGGACATTACTGATAGATAAGATTGCCTAAATCCTCTGGGTACATGCTTCATGATCTTAGGGACCCCACCCAACTAGAAAATCTTACAAATGGAATTTAATCCAGGCAAATTCTTGCCCTTATGAATAAGCCTGTGCCTTTCCAGACCCTCCATTAGAATTAAGGGTGGCCCGGCTTATGAAAGAGAAAAGCAACCAAAGCGATCTGGGTAGAGATGAATCCCTCTTAACAGATTGCTAGAGGCAGCTGAATCTCACAATCAAATTGCTTCTGAACAGAAGGAGCTGAAGACTTTTAATCTACCTCCTCATTAATATGCCTACCCTCTCATTAATTATTCACCAATCAAGGTTGATTTGCACCTATCAGTGGTACCTCCTTTTCCAAAACTGTTTAAGCATTCAGGGATCACCATGGTTTTGTCTTTGCTTACTAAGAGAGACCATGGTCCATCGATTTATTGATTATTTGCTAGGCTAATTAATAAATTGGTAATTGATTACCTAGAAAGTCAGGCTTTCAGGCTTTCCATTCATCAGGTATCATCATTGTCATCATTGTTGTCATCATCATCCATTGCCATAAAGGTCTAGATAGAAATGATTCTTGGATATGATGCTTAACGGCTATATTATTTTATACCTGATATATTATGGATTTATTTTATAAGTGAACAAAATAACTGATTTTATATTTACATAAAATATTACAGCTTATATCAAAGATTAAGGTGGCTAAATACTTTGCTAATAATTTGTATTCCATTGTGATATTTTTTAGCAAATAATTATGTATTTGATCCAGATCTGCTACTTTTGCAGAGACCCTAAAGTCTGTCATTTCTCATGATATAACCATTCTGTCATTCTCTTTTGTAATGTTACATAGGGTCTCTGTTTTGTGTTTGATCCAACTTAAACATTCTTTTTATTAAACTTCTGACTATATTAACAAACTGAAATTTTTCACATTCTCCTCCTCCATGGCATTTTCTTTAATTGACGCTGAATTATTTTTTTATATGTACAGCTTTCCTTCTTTGAGTCTACATAAACACACCTCTTTTTCAAAGTCATTAAAGTTATTGATATATTTTTTTCTATCTAGTTCATTATAAGGAAATACTTTTGGGTTAAGTGTGGATTTCAATACCTTCATATTCTTCAGCTTTTATCTCTTCAGATTTAAATAATGCCTCCATTTCTATTCAATTAATCTATCTTGGTTTA
Organism: Pseudocheirus occidentalis; assembly: GCA_028646575.1. Lineage (NCBI taxonomy): Eukaryota > Metazoa > Chordata > Mammalia > Diprotodontia > Pseudocheiridae > Pseudocheirus > Pseudocheirus occidentalis. The sequence goes on along the minus strand of JAQQSW010004832.1, from coordinate 4,987 downwards.
GAAATGAAGTAATTTCTTATTATTGCCCCAAATTAACTGGCAAAGTTGAAGATAGAAATGTCAAAAAAGCAGTGTGAAGTCTTCACTTAAATGGTAAGAAACTGCCAATTTTGTTAAAGTACTCATATCTTCAATCATTTCTATGTCTCTTCTTTTTTTATCTGCAATAGTGGTCAGTGCCAAATGTAGCAAATCATTTCCAGATGGTAAAGAAATAGTATTTCTGATTAGTTCCAGTTTATTGTGCCTTCTTATGGCACAAGAACACAAAGGAGTCCTGTTGATCTTCTGTTGTATGTGTCAATCTGAGTATCATTCGATTTTTTGTGTTCATTATCATTATTATTAATTCTAACCCCAATTATTTATCCATGTCATGTGGTTGTAGGAATGACAAAGTATGGGAACATCAGCTACAATAATTATTAATAGCAGGGACTTTGGGTGCCATGAGACCACCCTCCAACCCTAGTAGAGAAGGCCTAAGTAGAATTTTGAAATATAAATCAATCAAGCCCTAGCAACACCATTGATTGGTTTAGCACTCTGCCCAGGGTGATTGATGTAATTGATTTGATAAAAAAAAATAGGATTGTAGTTTGGTTGTCTTAGTGATAATAAGTTTGGCAAAATAAAGGACACAATAAGCAAGTTAACAACAATAAAAAATTATACTATAGAGCTTGAGAAGCAAAGGAAATTTTTTTAAAAGAGACTTTGGGGAAACCTTCCCAAAGAAGTAAGATATAGAAGATTTCTGGTCATCTATACAGTCAAAAGAATAAAACCATGAAGGAAGTCTAAACCTGATCAAACATGAAACAAGAAACTTAAATACATTTTAAAAAATGAAGGACAGAATGCTTACATCATGAGAAAAGACTGAAACTGTAACTTCTTAACAACAATGAAAAGTGATATATCTAGGTAAAAATCAGTATTTTTTTACTCTAATTCTTCAAACTGATGAATGAATTCCTAAGAAAGCAATTTACCAGCTTCTTGCTGGACACGACTAATGCCATCTTTATTTTTTAAAGGACATATCATAAATGCACTACCTAAAGTTGAGAATCCCAAGGACTCTACAAAAAATATATATTTCAATTACATTTATATGTATTAGATACATAAAATCTATAAAATCAACCAGAAAAAAAGTATATTGACAGAGGAGCAAAAAGGCATTGCAAAAATACCAGAGGCATAATAAGCAACTAATTATCAGCCCATTTCATTTGTGTACCACAAATGATTCAGCCAGTCTTCTATCAATGGACATATACTTTATTTCCAGTTCTTTACTACCCTAAGAATAGCTAATACGAATATTTTGTTGTATGTGAGACATTTTTGTCTTTGACCTACTTGGGATATATGCTTATGAGTAGCCTATCTGGGTAAATAGGTATGCACATTTTTATCCCATTTTGTCTTCCCTGTATATTGAGATACCATAATTGAAGTTGGATTCCAACTTGGAATCATACATTCATAAGGACTGTGCCAAATGTATTACTATGTACCAAGGCATCTGTCGTCTAACAATGCTAAAGCTTTTCTATAATGTGAGATAGATCTCAGCCAAATGTCCTAAAGACATCCTAATACCAACATATCCAGAGCTGATTGTCTTCATTATTATTAACTTACCTTTTCTCCCAAACCTTCCCTGGCTCCTAACTTTTCTATTACTGTCAAGAGCTCCACCATCTCCCTAGTCTCCCAGACTGACAGTGATTTCCTCACTATCCTATTTCCCGTTTCCAACCAGTTGCCATATCCTGTGGATTCTACCTTTATAACATTGCTCATTTACCTCCTTTTTCTGCTCTGATTCTGCTGGTGTCCTGGTACAGACCATTGTCTCACACCTAGACTATGACAATGGCCGTCTACCTTATATGTCCCCTCCACTCCATCCTCCCCTCAGCTATCAAAGTGATCTTCCTAAAGCACAGATATGACCATATAACACTCTTATTCAAAAAAAAAATTCCAGTAGCTCCCTATTACCTCACCTTCAGAATCAATTATAAAAGCCTTTGTTTGGCTTTTAAAGTTCTTCATAACTTGGTCCCTGCCCATCTTTCCAATTTTCTTGTGGATTACTACCTTCAACATACTGGCCTCCTTCTTATTCCTCACTCAATGCATTCTCACTGGTTATTCCTCATCCCTGGAATTCTCTCCTTCCTCATCTATATCTCCTCATTGCCTGACTATTTTCAGGTCTTAACTAAAATCCCATCTTTTGCAAGAACCTTTCCCTAATTCTGCCTAGAACTAGTGTCTTCCCTCTAATGATCATCTCCAATCTATCCTGTACATCTTATTGGTATGTAGTTTTTTATATGTTGTGTCCCCAACTTAGACTGTGAGTATCTTGAGAGCAAGGGTGGTCTTTTACCTCTCTTTGTATTACTCTCAGAACTTAGCAGAGTGCATGGCATATAGTAAGAGCTTTATAAATGCTTGCTGATTTGAATCAAGATAAAAAGCAACCTTATAACATTGCCAAAAAAAAATACCCCAAGTTGTAGCGTAAAGCTGTTGATTGGCTTTTCAACATGATTATTTATGCCTTCGCCAGGTTTTTGGTGCTGAGTATGAAATTTAAGTAACTTACTTGTAACTTAGGGTCATGTAGAGAGTGGCATTTTCAAAGTTATTCAGGAGTCTTATCATTAAAAGAGTAAGGTTAGTGAAGTATCTTATAACACATGGTTGGAATAGGAGTTCATTTCCTTTCAAGACTTTCTATCTTATTTGATTGTTGAGAGAGAAAATAGTCTGTTTATGTATCTCAGGAATTGGTCAAACTGACATCAAATCCTTCAATGTGTCTGTAAAATTGTGCTCATATTCTTAAACAGGAATATGGGAACTTATTTTTTAATAATGATTTTAATGTACTTGATTTCCTTCATAATCCTAAATATTTATTTTAAGCTATTAACAACCCATTATTCTGAAGGATTTTATAGATTGTATCAGACTGCCAAAGAACTCTGTGATCCCCAAAACAGGTTAAGAACCCCTTCCTTAAAGAATAATTTTGAGCACAGGACATTAAATTCAAAGATTCCTAGAAAGACTATGGTTCCCAAGAGTGGGGAGCCTACAGCCTCAAGACCACATGAGGCCCTCTCAGTCTACAAGTGTGGCCCTTTGACTGAATCCAAATTCATAGAACAAATCCCCTTAATAAAAGGATTTATTCTATAAAACTTGGATTCAGGCAAAGAGTCACACCCAAGGACCTAGAAGGCAACATGTGGCCTCAAGGCTTTAGGTTCTCCATCCCTGGTTTAACCCAAAGGAATCAATCTAATTATATAATTTCAAGTACTGTGGCAGGACTTGGAACAATTCAATTTGGATAAAGGAACTCTTATCAGTACTTTCTTTTCCAGTTTGCCTAGCTGAGCAGGCAGTCTTCCCATTTCTATGGGGAAAAGGAAGCAAATAAATTAAAGAGATGTTCTTCTTACCATGTCAAAACCAATACTTAGTTCAAGATGTTGAGCTCCAAATAGAGTCATTCAAAATTTGCCTAGGTTCTAGTCTAGAGCATGATGATTAATGGAATTAGTACTAGCCTGCCAGTCAGAAGAGATGGGACTATGTTCTGGTTCTGCCTCTATGTTTGTAGCCTTGGACAAGCAACTCCTCTCCTCTGTACCTGTTTTCTCATCTGCAAAACCAAGGAATTGAACTAAATTATCTCTAAGCTCTTTCCAGTTTTCATATTCTGCCCATGGTCAGATGCTTGGGGCTACTTTTCCTTATTACTGGCTTGTTTCTGCGGGTCTAGAATGAGTGGAAATCAACTGCAATGTTCCTACTTCATTTTCAACAAGCTGAAGAGAAGACTCAAGGCTTAAACCTACTTGGAAATAAATTCTAAGTTTAGTGGGTGCCTCAGTCAGGACAGGGTTGTAGAAAATAAACTGGTTTGCAGCTTTCTAATATGGAGTAGAACTAACTAAAACAAGTTTTTTTTTAATAAATGAAAAGTCCTTTCTGCCATTTTCTTTGGAGAAGAGACTTCCATCAGGAATACTTCCATTTTGTCTCTTCTCAGTATCTTAATTGAGTCTTTGAACTACTTTAAAAGCTCAGAATACTTGTGGTACCCAATAAGATTTCATATATGTATATACATTTTAAATTAATCTCCATTTGAATGCATTTTCTAATTTCCCACCAGCACCTGCAAAGAAAAAAATATTCTTTTTGAATAGAAAAGAGAATACATTTGCAAGTTTAATTCCCCCTGAGAGAGGTGGGTTTTTCTGAGTAACTTTGATATGTTTTCTTTTTTGTGTTCTTGTAACTTATGATTTAATTTCTATTCACATTTTACATGAATATTTGCATGATAAAAGAGAAGCCACCTCTCTTTTCCTCAAAAAATGTCACCTCCTGATAGTCTGAATTGCTAAAAGAGATGCAGAGAATAAAATAGGAATGAAAAATTTTAAATCTCATTTTTGATGCATTTACATAATACTCTAATATTCACCATTCACTAACTGGTGGAAAAAGCTTACTGTCTTCCTTATGCAGGGTTAGTGAGGAATATTACTTTGCTATTTTCTCATGGCAGCTTTCTAACTTCATTCCATGCTTTTTTTCATGGACTCACCCCAATAAATGGAATTTTTGACCGTCAGAGGTAAAGATATCAGTTGTATTTTCTTCTGATGGAAAGAAGCATTAAAAGCGATTAACATGCTTTCCAAAACCTTCTTTCAACACTATGCATCCTAGAGAGAGGCTATGTGGTATAGAGGTCAGTGTTAGATCCTCAGTCGGTGAATCTGGCCTTAAATCCTTTATCAGAGGACATGAATGAGAGGAAACAGGGAGAGACAAAATGGGGTTAATCATCCCATAAAAAAGAGGCAAGGGATAACTGTTACAACTTTACTTCCATTTACTCTCATTGAATTTGGCTTAGGGAAGGAAAGACATAAACTCT
>JAQQSW010004831.1:0-14348 GCA_028646575.1 Pseudocheirus occidentalis | reverse complement strand
CCAGATGAGCAAATGCGGTGCTATACACCAAATCTCTGGGAGCTGCGCACTCCTTTTCTGCTCCACTCTTGCTAACAGTGTGTTGGCTTAATTTTCCTCCAAAGTTAACCATTCCTGCACAGAGAAGAGCTCTCATTTCTTGACATTAATTCTTCTGGTAGTCATTTTGCCTTGGGGCACCAATTTTGATTATGTGGATATTTAACTTGGAAAGGATAAGTCTATGATCAGTCCAGCACTGTGCACCACACATTGCCTTCATCACTCTCACATCTTGTCTGTCTCTTCTCCCTACAATCACATAGTCTATTAGATGCCAATGTTTGCTGAGAGGGTGCATCCGTGAAGTTTTATTGCATTTAGGTAAATGGAATACAGTGTCAGTGACGAGGTCATGAGATGAACAAGTCTTCAATAGTAAGTGAGTATTGTTGCTGCTGTTTCCAATGCCATTCCTCCCTAGGACTCCCTGCCAAGTCTGGGAGTCTGAGCCCACTTTAACATTAAAGTAACCCAGAATTATAAGCTTGCCCTCTTTCAGCATAGTGATGATAAGGGTCTCTAGGTCTTCATAAAAAATTTTTGTTTGACTTCATCAGGGTTCATTGTGGTAGGAGCACAGGTACTGGTGATGGTGGTATGATGGTTTCCTGCTAGTGGTAATTGCATTGTCATGAAATTGTTGTTCACTCCTTTTTGCAGGCACAGCAACTTGTTGACTAAATTAATTGTTATTGCAAAACATACACCAACCTCACAATGCTTCCTTTCATGACAGCTACTCCAGAATAATGTGTATCCAGCTCTGACTTCAGTAAGCTGACCTTCGTTTGCCAGCCTTGTTTCACTCTGAGCTGCCTTTTGGATGGGATACTTACTGAGTTCTCTTGCAATAAGAGCTGTTTGTTTTTTCAGGTCTACTTGATCTTGTGTTGTCTATAAGTGTGTGCACATTCCATGTGCTGATGATTAGTGAAATCATCTTTGCAGCCGTTTTTGTACATTTTTGTGTATTTCAACTGCAGAGTGGAATTCCTTGCCTTCCATGTTAATCAGGCCAGGGTTGGGTAAGCAGACAATTTCTGGGGCACCTTTTTAGCCTCTTTCTTACACCAGGATGTGAGCAGTGTGATCCTTAAAAGGGCTGCTCAGACACCCAGGGAGCTGCCAAATCCCACTGCCACTTCCAGTGAGAAACGTCCATATGACCTGGGCCACCTGTGGGCAGGATTGTGACTACAGCTTCCAGTGTATTTACACTTCCTGTTTCATCACTTTCCTGTCACCATAGGACTTTGAGATAGATATAATGGTAAAATGGAATGGGTGATGTCTTCTGATTCATGTATAAATTGAATTTAAGTGAAGTACAGTTGCATGAAGTCATTGGTCTCACTCTCTCCTTCAGAGTCATCACAGTCTAGCAGGAGGACAGAATCAAGACTACTTGGGATGATCCAGGATGCAGTGTATGACTTAGGCATCTTCGATGTCTAACCAAGCTCTAAGCACTCCATACCACCTGCTTCAGCTGCCTTCATGGTTATTGGAAAAAAATTGTTCTCATCCTCCCATTCCACTAGGGGAAGTCTCCATATGCTTGGGGTAGACAACCCCCTAACTCACCAATGGGTTTGAGATCCCTTGATTATCCTCAACCTTGTTTAACCCTTCTGCCAAAATAGTTTACCAGAGTGTGGCCATTGCATATGCTACATCTTTTTAGAGTAACAAGTGAGAGTTTGGTAGTAAAGGTGAACACCAAAAAGTGTAAAGCAACTCTGGAAAGGGTTCAGCAACTATCATACCAGAGGTACTAGTCCTCCCTGAACACACTACACTATATCTCTATTTATCTATCTATCTATCTATCTATCTATCTATCTATCTATCTATCTATCTATCAATCTATCTATCTATCTACATATCCATATCTATACATACATATCTCTATCTCTAAATCTATACATATCTTTGTAGATATAGATATAGATATATAAGGCAACTGGAGGTGAGCCTGGATACAAAGCAAGACCTTTTCCTTCTTAAGTTAAAGTCTTTCCCAGATGTCAGTTTGACTGCGGCAATGCCCATTCAGTAATTAATTCCAGGTGAGAAATGAGGCCAAAAATCCCCTCTTGTAGCTACTTAAAACAAAGATAAAATGCAAAAATAAAATAAATCTTAGAGAGGAAGACTCTCATGGTTTCTGACCTTAATAGGAACCTAGGCAGTGAAACCTATCTCTCCAGGGGGTAATTGCTATGGTCTGCATCTTGCAAGTCCATGTAGAAGAGATCAAGGTACTTACTTCCAGGGGGGAAAAAGTGATGTTGGATATTGGGGAAAAAAACAAAGAAACCTTTTTCTGAAGATAGCAGAATAATGAAATGGACTTTCCTGACCTCTCCCTCAAAACTTTCAAAATAACTTTAAGTAATGACTCTAAACAAAGTCTAGTCACACACACACACACACACACACACACACACACACTAGAGTGAAACACATTTCTAGCCCAACAACTTAGAAAGTTAACAGGCAAGGTCTCTTGCACCAAGATGAGAGAGGAATGAAGCCCAGCATAGACCTCACCAGCATAACTCTGACCCCAGCAAAACAGAAGCAGGCCTTGGGAATGACTGAATCAGCAGCAGCAATAGCTGCTTCCAACTGTCTCAGCAAACAAATAGTAAAGGTGCCAAACAACTAACCATGAGGAGATTATATGGGTCTGCTAGGATTGAGGTGGGAATCTTTTGCTTTACCAAAACTGGGATCCAGGTCACATGCCTGAGTGGCAATTCTACCATAGCAGAGCTCATGGCCTCAATGGAGGAGGGATTTTCGTCTTAGGTCCAGGGTGGAAAAGAGTGTTTGTGGTTGCTCACTTCAAAGTAGAGTCCTACTTTAACAAAGACTTCAAAGTCAAGTAATGGGCTGGGAGAATGAGCAAACAATAAAAATAATTCAGATCATATTAAGTTACTATGGTGACAACAAAGTTCAAAACACACACTCAGAAGAGGAAAACAAAATCAAAGCTCCTATGTCCAAAGCCTCCAAGAAAAATGTGAATTGATCTCAAGTCATAGAAGAGCTCAAAAATGATGTTGAAAATTAAGTTATACAGGTAGAGGAAAAATAGGAAGATAAATGACAATGATACAAGAGAATTGTGAAAAAAAAATTAATCCAAAGCTTGGTAAAGGAGATGCAAAAATTACTGAAGACAATAAAACCTTAAAAGCCTGACTAGACTAAATGGTAAAAGAGGTCCAAAAAGCCAATGAGGAGAAAATTGCCTTAAAAAGCAGATTTGGCCAAATGGAAAAGAAAGTAGAAAAACTCACTGAAGAAAATAATTACTTAAAAATTACAACTGAAGAAATGGAAGCTATGACTTTGTGAGAAATCAATAAACAACAAAAGAAAACCAAAATAAGGAGAGAAAAAAAATGAAGACAACATGAAATATCTCATGGGGGGGGGAAGTGACTTGAAATAGATCCAGGAGCAATGACTCAAAAATTATTTGACTACCTGAAAGTCATGATAAAAAAAATCTATATGTTTTCTTTCAAGCAACTCTCCAAGGAAAACTCCTCTGATATTCTAAAACTTAAAACTCCACCTATCATCTCCTGAATGAGATCCCAAAATAAAAACTCCCAGGAATATTATGGCTAAATTACAGAGCTTTCAGATTGAGAAGAAAATATTGCAAGCAGTCAGAAAGAAACAATTCAAGTATTGTGGGACCACAATCAGGAAAACATGAGATTTATCAGCTTCTACATTAAAGAATCTGAGAGTTTTGAATTTGACATACTGGAGGGCAAAGGAACTAGGATTACAACCTAGAATCACATACCCAGAAAAACTGAATTTAATCTTTCAGTGAAAGAAAAGGACATTCAATAAAATAGAGGATTTTCAAGCATTTGTTTTTCTTCTTTTTATTAATTTATTAATTTTTATTTTTCAACATTCTTTTCCAAATTTTCTTCCCTCCTCTCCCTTGCCCCCACCCTAAGATGACATGCATTCTGATTACCCTTTCCTCCAATCTAGCCTTCCTTCTATTACTCCCCTATTCCTTCCCCCTTTACTTTCTTGTAAAGCAAGAGATATTTCTATACCCCATTTAACTTTAACAAAGACTATATAGCTTATAGCTTATTTCCGATATAGCTATATACCTATATATATATGTATATATATATATATATATCTTATTTCCCAGTTGCATGTATTTTGACATTTGTTTTTAAAACTTTCAATTACAAATTTTCTCTCTTATTCCCTTTCCACCCACCCTCATTGAGAAAGCAAGGAATTAACCACATGTACAGTTGTGCAAAACACTTCCATAATGGTCAGGTTCTGAAAGACTAACTATATTTCCTTCTATTTCACCCCCCACTTATTCTATTTTCTCCTTTGAACCTAGCCCTTTTCAAAAGTCTTTACTTCTGACTACCCCCTCTCCAATTTTACCTCCCTTCTCTTTTCCCCCACTTCTAATCCCTTTCCTCCTTACTTGCCTGTAGGATGAGAAGCCCAATTGAGTGTGTATGTTATTCTCTCCTTAAGCCAATTCTGATGACAGTAAGGTTCACTCATTCCCTCTCACCTTCCTCCTCTTCCCCTCCATTATGAAGCCTTTTTCTTGCCTCTTTTATGTGAGATAATTTACTCTATTCTATCTCTCCCTTTCTCCTTTTCCCAATCTATTCCTCTCTCATCCTTTAATTTTATGTTTTAGATATCATTCTTTCATATTCAACTCATCCTGTGTCATCTATCTATCTATCTATCTATCTATCTATCTATCTATCCATCTATCTATGTATTTGTCTATCCAACCAATCTATCTATCCATCCCATCCATCTATTACCTTCAACTACTCTAATATTGAAGGAGGTCTAGTGAGTTACAAATATAATCTTTCCATGTAAGAATGTAAATAGTTCAACTTTAATAAGTCCCTTATGATACCCCTTTCCTGTTTATCTTTTCTTGCTTCTCTTGATTTTTGTATTTGCAAGTCAAATTGTCTATTCAGCTCTGGTCTTTTCAGGAAGAATTCTTGAAAGTTCTTTATTTCATTGAATATCCATTTTTTTCAGTACAGTATTATACTCAGCTTTGCTGGGTAATTGATTCTTGGTTTTAGTCCTAGCTCCTTTGACCTCCAGAATATCATATTCCAAGCCCTTTGGTCTCTTAAATTAGAAGCTGTTTGATCTTGTGTTGTGTTGATTGTATTTCCACAACACTCGAATTGTTTATTTCTGACCACTTGCAATATTTTCCCCTTGATCTGGGAACTCTGGACTTTGGCTACAATATTCATAGGAATTTTACTTTGGGGATTTCTATTTTTTTATTTTTTTATGAAGGGGGGAAGGCAAGGTGATTGGAGTCAAGTGACTTGCCCAAGGTCACATAGTAAGTGTTAGGAGTCTGAGGCCAGATTTGAACTTAGGTCCTCCTGACTCCAGGGCCAGTGCTCTATTCACTGCATCACCTAACTGCCCCAAAGTGAAGCATGGGATCTATTTCAAGAGGCAATCTGTGTATTCTTTCAATTTCTATTTTCCCCTCTTGTTCTAGAATGTCAGTACAGTTTTCCTTAATAATTTCTTGAAAGACTATATCTAGGACTTTTTTTTGATTCATAGCTTTCAGGTAGTCCAATAATTTTTAAATTTTCTCTCTTTAATCTATTTTCCAGGTCAGTGTTTTTTTTCAATGAGATATTTCACATTGTTTTCCTTTTTTCATTATTTGGTTCTGTTTCATAATATTTTGATTACTCATAAAGCCATTAGCTTCAACTTGCTCCATTTTTATTTTCAAGGAATCATTTTCTTCAATGAGATTTTGGACCAGATATCCTATCCAATTGTCCAGTTCTGCTTTTTAAAGAATTCTTCCCCTCATTGGCCTTTTGGGCCTCTTTTGACATTTGAGTTAGTCTATTTTAAGGTATTATTTTCTTCAGTATTTTGGGGGTTTTCCTTTAGTATGCTGTTGACTCACTTTTGTTGAGAGCCAAAATATTTAATTCTTGGGTAGACAGCTATTATGTAGATGTCCTTGATGATCACAGCTTTCACTTCCATCTTGAAGCATGATCTCCAGAGCATCCTGTGTTATGTGAATGTATATGAAAGGAGTTAACTGACTTCCTAAGACTTTTTGGCACATAGAAAACAAAGCCATATCAAATTCTGTCCTACTTTCAGGATATTACAGACTAAGATAATTATAAGAGTACTTAAGTCTTTCTCTCTTTGATCTTTAAAAACCTCATTCAAAGAATCTTTAAATGGAGTTCATAGTTCTTCCCTGAACTACCCACATCATCTGGTCCTTTCTTATTCACATCTCTGATCATGCTTAGTGCTGGACACTGAGCAATCCATGGCACATTTTTCATTATTTTCTTGCATCACTCTCATTTCTCTTTCCGATTTTTCCACTTGTTCTCTTACTTGGTTTTCAAAATCCTTTTTGAGCTCTTTCATGACCTGTGAACAATTTATATTTTTAGAGGCTTTTTATGTAGGAGCTTTGATTCTGTTGTCTTCTTCTGGTTGCATGTTTTGATCTTCTTTCTCGCCAAAGTAAGATTCTACAGTCTGAGTTAATTTTTTTAAGTTATTTGATCATCTTCCTAGTCAAATACTTGACTTTCTAACTCTTTGTCAAAGCAGGACTCTGCTTCCAGTGGTGGTATGGGCGGGTATGAGTGTATTGCCCTAGGTTTGGGCGGTTTTATGTCAGCCATTCAATTCCCCAATGTCAGTGGACCCAGAGCTCCAGAAGCAGTCACTACTACTGCTGCTGCCATTGCTGCCACTGCCACAACCCCTGTCCTGGGGCTGAGGCTAGACTTCAGCAGGTTCACTCTCCTCTTTCTCCCAGGTCCCACAAAATTTTCCCACTGACATTTTATGCTCTCTTTGGCATTTTTGGGTTGAGAAGCCTTGAAACCACCATAGTTGCCATTAATTAGTCCCTGAGGTCTTCTCTGACCTCATCTGTCTGGCTGAAGCTCACATTGGCCTGCTTTCACTCCTATCTTGGTGTGATATACCCTTCCTGTCAGCCTTTCAGGGTGTTTTAGACTGGAGATGTGTTTCATTCTGCCATTTTATGGGTTTTGTAGCTCTAGGATTTGTTTAGTCATTTTTACAAGTATATGGAAGGGTTTGGGGGCACCTCAAGCCAGTCCTTGCTTTTATTTCACCATCTTGTCTCCACCCTCATTTTCAAGCATTATTGGTGAAAAGACCTGACCTGAATAGAAAAATTTACATTCATATACAAGATTCAAAAGAAGCAGAAAAAAGTAAATAGGAAAGAGAAACCATAAAAGACTTAATAATCTTAAACTGCTTACATTCATATATGGGAAAATGATACTTGTATCTTGTAAGAAATTTCTTATTATTATGGTAGTTTGAATGGGTATAAATGGACAGAGGGCAAGGGTGTGAGTAGCTTAGAAGGATAAGATACTAAAAATAAAATTAAGAGGTAAAAGAGGAAGGTATTGGGAGAAAAGGAAAAAGAGATGTAGAATGGGGTAAATTATCTCATCTAAAAAGCAAGAAAAGTTAACTTTTGTTTTCTTTTTACACTAGAGGGGAAGAGGGTATAAGTGAAGGGCAATGAGTAAACCTTACTGTCACCAGAAATGACTCACAGAGAGAAGAATGTTCACCTCAAGTGGACATTGAAATCTATCTTACCTATACCAAAGTAGGAGGGAAAGGGAATAAGAGGAGGGGAAGGTGATCTAGGAGAGGGCAGATGTGGGGGTCAGTCAGAAGCAAAACACCTTTGAATAGGGACAGGGTGAAAGGAGAGAGAAAATAGAATATACAGGATAGGGAGGAATGGGATAGATGAAAATTCAGTTAACAGTAACAGCGGGGAAAAATGAAGCAAGTTTCTCTAATAAAGGCTTCATTTCTCTAACATATACACAACTGAGTAAAATTTATAAAATGAAGAACCATTCCCTAATTGCTAAATAACCAAAACATACAATTTTCAGATAAAGCAATCAAAGATATCTATATTTTAAAATATCTAACTTATTATCAATTGGAGGAGTGCAAATTAAAACAATTTTGAAGTTCTACCTCTTACCTAATTGATTGGCTTATAGGATAAAAACAGAAAATGACAAATGGTGGGAAAAAATGTGGTAAAAATGAGTCACCAATGCACTGTTGGTGGAGTTGTGAACTGATTCAACCATTCTGTAGAACAGTTTGGAACTATGCCCAAAGGGGTATAAAAGTCTTTGATGTAGTAATGCCACTATTAGATCTGCATCCCAAAGGAGACAGGAAAACAAAAAGGGAAAGTACCTATATGTATGAAAATATTTATAGCCCCTCTTTTCTGATGGCAAAGAAATAGAAATTAAGGTGACAATCATCAATTGGGCAATAGCTGAACAAATCATGGTATGTGATCATGATGGAATACTATAGCACTATAAGAAATACTGAGTAGGATGATCTCAGAAAAACCTGGAAAGACTTACATGAGCTGGTGCAAAGTGAAATATGCTATTTACAAAGTAATGCCAACATTGTAAGATTCTGCATATTGTGCATAACTTTGCAATTCTCAGGAATACAATGATTCAAGAGAACTCTGAATGACTTATGATGAAAAACGCTATTTATCCACAGAGAAATAACTTATGTTGTTTGAATACAAATTGAAACATACCATTTTTTACTTTATATTTCTTGAGGTGTTATTTTTTCCTTTTGATCTTTTCTCTTTCACAATATGACTGATGAAATGTTTTGCATAACTACACAAGTATGCTCCATATCCAGTTGTTCACCTTTTCAAAGGGACTGGAAAGGCAGACAGAGAGAAATTGGAATATCCAAATTTGAATATCAATGTTTAAATTGTTTTTATATGTAACTGGGGAAAAATAAAACAAAAAAATCTAATTCATATTACAGGCATCCTCTAACATTCTGACAGTATTAAAAAGAGGTAATATTTGATTGGAAGCTGAGTCAGAACTGACAATGATTTCAAAACATATAATTGGTCAAATTATGGAATGAGAGATATGCTGTAACCCTCTGGATAGGTAAAGTATGGAGGTCCATGCTATCTATGACCAACATGTGGCCAGTGACCACAAGATGCTGTGTTTTTCTTCTTTATATTTCTTTTTTCCTGCTTTCAGAAATTGTGAGCTTTGCAAGGTTTGGAGAGTGAGCTACCATGAAGCCAGTGACGGGAGTCTAGAACAAAACTTGGTTCCAATGTGGAAGCAATGCAGTCCTAAGGAAGAAGAACTAAATCCAGCCATAGCAGAAGACATAATTTGTCCAGTCATAATGTTGGATTTTGAAATATGCTCAGTGGAGTAAATACTTGTAGAAACTATTTTAAGTTTGTGTCGCCTATACATAGTTGGTATAAGGGAGAGTGTATCCCCACATATTGGCTAAAGAAAATATTTTTACTCTTATTTTTACTCTGTTTTCTCTGTAAATATCCCTTTCTAAAAATCCAATTGATGTTAAGTGGTGAAACAATACTGGGGCACTGATGCCTGGCAATTTGCATTGGGAAAATAATGCCAAAATTTAAAGTTAATTCAACTATAAATGAAGACACTCTGAAGATACTTCAAGGTGACCTCCAGAGCCCAGAGGGAGAGATTGTAGTCTTGTACTGGACACCCCAAATCATCAATGAAAAAATGAGGCAAGATGACAATATTTGGAGCTGTATTATTAAGTAGAATGTAATGGGGATACAGTGCACTCAGGTAGGTCAGATACTTGGTCAATTTTGGGGAAATGTCAATGACATTACTTTTACTTCTTAGAGAAAGAAAAGTGCCCAGTGGCTGAATGAAATTTTATCTTAACTGAAGTGAGTGGAAGTTTCACCATCAGTCATAAATATACAGGTGAGTGGGTAAGATAGCTTGGGGGTTCAAAGGCTTTGGTCCAGTAATAAGGTTTCTGAGGATCATTTTCCTTTTCTGTGAAATAATGAGGTAGACACGGTGACCTTTAAAATCCCTTCCTATTCTACATCCTATAATGCTAACTATCACAGTGTTTGGAGATATCTATGTAATGGGTCATCTTTTTCATTCAATAGTTTGCCTCAAAGACAAAGGAAAAAAAAGGAACTGGGTGAGAATTTCTATGCAAAAATACACAATACTTAGTGAGTTAATCAGAATTGGACTTGTTCCTATAATTGAACATGTAAGTTGATACACAGATAATCTCTGACCTTTGAATGGAACCATCCCCAGTGGATGGCTTCCTCACACACTGTGAAGTCTTGGCCAGGCGGAGCACTGGGGATAAATTGGCCCACCTTCACAAGGAATTCGGTACCATTAAGATAAACGACATAGTTCCTAATGTCATATTGAGCCTCAGAGATCCTTTTCTCATCCACAAACACCTGGTCACCAGCACTATTGTTAAATTTAATGTTCTTCAGAAAGGAGTGGAGCTGAAAGGAAGAGAAATCTCTGTCATTTCTTGATATCAGGGCTCTCTAAGAAGTAAGATCTCTGTACAATGAGAGAGATGCTGAGGCTATTGAACAGAGGATTGTGCCACTTTTTGAGGGATGATATAGGGGGGTTCAAATTCTACCTCACACACTTCTTAGCTAAATGTCTTGTTACTTATCCCCTCTCCTGACTCTTTTACATGAAATGAAGTACTAACACCCAATATGGAATCAAAGCTCATTGTAGTTCTTCAAGGACTAAAAAGATGAGAACTATGATTACATCTTCTTATTCCAATGAAAGTGAAAGGGGCAACACAATCAGAAAAGGAAATTTGTTTTTTCTTGGGAAAATCTGTGTGCAGAGAAGTGAGGTGCTTTGGGACATGCCGTGATCTTGGTAGTTGTTGATTAATAGCTAGCATATATACTTGGAAGGAACAGCTTATTAATAAAGAACAAGATAGAGCATCAATTTGGTCACTTATTACAAGTAATCAAGTTGCACACTAAGTTGTGTTTGATTTAGATACCTCTCTCTGATACTCAATGTCCACAATATTTAAGATTTTAAAAGTCTCTGACTGGTAGCTATCTAATATAAATTTTTGTTCTGCCCTCTCGTATTCTTGCTCCATAAACAACAGACTTATCACCTTAAACTGACTTTTTTTCTCATTCATTCCATCTTCCCTCCCTTCACTGAGGCATGTTTGTGCCCTGAGAACACTTCTTTGTTACTCTTTCCAGGTCTACCTATACTTTTCTCACATATTTCACAATTTCCTAATCATGCTGGGGAAGTCAGGATACTCCTCGTTCTCCTGTGTCACTTTCCAGATCCAAATATCGGGAATTTTCCTTAACATATTGTCAGAGTGATTGGTCTTACATCTTTAATTTGAGTTAGGGAGCCATCTCAAGTCATCCTGATCTATATCTGGCCACTGGACCCAGATGACTATGGAGGAGAAAGTGAGACTGATGACTTTGAACAACCCTTCCTCACTTAAATCCAATTCATTTGTAAGTCATAACATCACCTTCCTGATATCATTGTCCCCTCAAGAAGGACAGATAACAACAATAATATGAAGTTTGATTTTAATATTTATACCTTAAAGCAGCAAAGAAGGAACAGTGTCATCCAAAAAGACCATTAAATTATTTCAAGGAAAAAGAAAAAGCTGTTGTATCATTTTTTAATTGAGCGACATATGTTTATGATGTACATACATACATGCATACACCCATACACACACGTGTATGGATGGATGTATGGATGGATGTATTTATGTACAAACACACACTAACGCACACACTTGTTCTCTCCTTCATTAGAAGTTAACCTCTTTGAAGACAAGGAAAGTTTCTTCCCTTTGTATCCTTTGCTCTTAACAGCTACTAGCATACAATAAATGCTTTAAAAATGCTGACTGATTGAACAACTTGATAGCAAGAACTGTGTGATTCTTTGAATTGTATCCTCAGTGTCTAGCACAATGCCTGGAACAAAGAAAGCATTTATTAATTTAAAGAGTTGTTCATTAATTGAATTGTTAAGAATGTGTTACTTTGAATTATGTTCTTTGCATTTAAAGATTCCAATAGACAAAAGAAGCTTCTCCCTAGAGCATAGAACACTTTTGGCCCATTTCCTCAGACACTCATTTCTATAGAGGACCTCAGGGGCCCTTTAGAATTTAAATAAATTCAGTAACCCTGAAACTCATAAATTACTGGGCAAGTAATCTTGGCCTGGTGATGAGTTAGCCTGCAGAATTGAGGATTTAAAAAAATTAATGGGATGGTCACTGTAAGTTAGGTTTACATCATTCACTGAACAGGCCCAGCCTTGTGTCTAGAAGAGTTGTCAAAGTGAAAGACCTTGGAGGTAGAAGGTCTGAAAGCTAAGGTCACAAGGGGACAGAACTTGGAAATCTCCTGCCAGTCCCAAGCTAAGGCCCAAAAAATTCCCCAGCAAGGAGCCCAGAGATGGAACTGATAAAGAATTCAGTTGGCATCAAGAAGCAAGCCCAAGAGAGTTCAACAACATGAGCTAGCCAAGAGAACTACCATATTCTTGAAGAAGCAGCAGGCACAATACATATGTAGATCAATTCATTTTCAAAATGTATTTCAGGGCTTTTGATGCTCAGTGACTTGGGACAAAAGTCTCTCCATCCTGAAAGCAGAGTTCTACCATGCCAACAAGCTCAAAAGTCAAGTAAGTGGCTGGCAAGATGATCAAGCAGAGGAGGCACAAAGAGACCATAGAATCCTTTTTTGGGGTCAAAAAGGATCAAGGCATGGAGTGGGAGGAAGACAGTGAAGTCAGAACTCCTGCATCACAAACTTCTGAGAAAAATATGAATTTGATACATGCCATGGAGGAGCTCAAGAAGGATTTTGAAAATCAAATAAGAGAAGCAGAGGAAAAATTGGGAAGAGAAATGAGAATGATGCAAGAAAATCCTGAAAAGTGAGTCAACAGCCTGCTAAAAGAGACACTAAAATACACTGAAGAAAATAACACTTTAAAAAGTAGACTAACTCAAAAGGCAAAAGAGGCCCAAAAAGCTAATGAGGAGAAGAGTACCTTAAAAAAAATCTAATTTGCCAGATGGAAAAGGAATTTCAAAAATGCCCTGAAGAGAATAACTCCTTCAAAATTAGGTAGGAGCAACTGGAAGCTAATGACTTTATGAGAAATCAAGACACTATAAAACAGATCCAAACCAATGAAAAATAGAAGGCAATGTGAAATATCTCACTGGAAAAACCACTGACCTGGAAAATAGATCAAGGAGAGATCATTTTAAAATTATTGGATTACCTGAAAGCCATGATCAAAAAAGAGCCTAGAAATCATCCCTCAAGAAATTCTTAAGGAAAATTGCCCTGATAGTCTAGAAGAAGAGGGCAAAATGGAAATGGAAAGAATACACTGACCACCTCTTGAAAAAAGATCCCCAAAAGAAAACTCCTAGTAATATCATTGCCAAATTCCAGAGTTCCCAGGTCAGGGAGAAAATACTACATGCTGTCAGGAAGAAACAATTTGAGTATTGTGGAAACACAATCAGAATAACACAAGATCTAGCGGAGTCTACATTAAGGAACATAAGGGCCTTGCAATATGATATTCTGGAGGTCAAAGGAGCTAAGACTAAAGTCAAGAATCACCTACCCAGCAAAACTGAATATAATGCTACAGGAGAAAATATGATTATTAAGTGAAATAGAGGATTTTAAAGCATTCTTGATGAAAAAAAACAGAACTGAACAGGAAGATTCACTTTTAAATGCAAGAAGCAAGAGAAGCATGAGAAGGTAAACAGGAAAAAGAAATTACAAGGAACTTATTAAAGTAGAATTATTTACATTCCAACATGAAAAATGATAATTGTAACTCATAAAACTTTTCTCAGTATAAGGATATGTAAAGCCAATCAGCAGTAGATTCCTGACAGAATGCTACTGTGAACAGCCTTTAAAATTCAGATTACACAGTATTAGTGAACATTCTGTTTATTCCATTACAAAATCAGATTCAGTACAATGTCCACAGTTTCAACAGTTCACAATATTATATACAATCTTCAGAACAAGGAAAGTCTCAATATTATATCTTATTACAGGAAGGAACAAGGAACAAGAGAAGAATCAGCTGCTTTCCCTAAGGGAGAAACCAGCTTCATAGTTTAAGATTCAATCAATCAATTAACAAAAGGAATGACCTAGTTTCCCTAAGAGGGATTCAGTGAATCAATTAACAAAAGGAATGACCTAGTTTCCCTAA
>JAQQSW010004830.1:0-14348 GCA_028646575.1 Pseudocheirus occidentalis | reverse complement strand
GGAAAGCATTACAATGGTGGCTCTCACATGGGCTTTAGTGCTCACATCTCTGAGGGTAGTGACCTGCTGTCCCATCATCCTGGTGTGCCTCCTCAGGGATAGGATGAGTAAGAGACAGGAGAACAGGGATATATTGAATGGTATCAGTGTCCACAGGAGACTAAGATAGTGGAAGACATAAAATTCTCTTTTCTCTCTTCTGACATTTTCAGTATAGTTTGTAATGAGTCTCACGTTTAGGATGTTAGGATATATTCTGAATTTTTTGATCATTAAAGCCGTATTGAAGGAAAAAAAGAGCACACTGCCCAGCAGAATGCAAGCAACCACCTGGGGAATCCTCCTCTTCAGCCATAGGAAGACAGGGTGGGAGAAAATGGCAATCTTCAGGCAGTATAAGACGCTGAGACACGTGGACAGGGAGATGTTTAAATAGTTACTAAGAGTCCAGCTGGTTTCACGAATTTCACTTATTATCACTCCATAATAGAAATCAGGATAGAACACCAAGGTAGTGGCATCAAAAATGACTGCACCTTGCTGGATGATTCTGGAGAAGGCTAGATTCATAATGATGAAGTCAGATAAGGAAATCTTGTTCTTTTTGACCCAGTGGATGCAATTGATGAGCCCAAGAAAGCCATTCCCCCAAATTCCCAGAATGACCTGACTGAAGACGACACACAAAAAGAAGATTTGGAATGAGTTCAGCATGTCTGCAGATGGATTTCTCTACCTTTGTAATCTGTCTGTTTATCTGCAACCTTGCTGCTGTTCTACAGCTTCTCTGATCTGAGGTAAGTAAACACATACAGGTACCTGTTTTTTCCACAGTGTCACCAGTACCACTTGTCCTTCTCTCACTTGCTTGTGCTCCTGTCTCTGTCCAGAGTGCTCAGAAATTCTTGAGGGTCAGTCTTGCATCTGCTCTTTTCGAACTGGTCTGCAGTTGTTCCCTAGTTCAGACCACAGGCTTAGAGTTTTCTCAGTTCCTTGGATAATAAATGTCATTTAGTGGATGAAAGACCAATAGCTCTTTGCTAAGATGCAAATTGTTGCAGGATTTAGTATCACACAGAGAAGGGAGGGGTCAGAGTCAGAGAAAATAGATGCTTCAGTTTCACAGAGATGTTAAGTTTCCATGACACATAAAGAAAATGAAATTAGTCCTTGCTGCCTCAGAAAGTATATATAGTATACTATATGAAGGGACTGGCTGGAAGAGGTATTTTGTAGAGTGAGTCTTCCCACACTATAAAAATATATGTGTGTGTCTTTACTTATCTATGCATTTCACTATTTATTCCCTTTTTCATCTCCCCATACCTCTCCAGTGGATTGTACTTCCTGGTATACCAAGTGCTGATTTCACTGTCTTTGTGTGACATAGTGGCTCATCATCTGTATGGAATTCAAACCTCCATTCTTTGTCATGTGTGTTTGTGTGTGTGTGTGTTTGTGATATATGTAACTGTATTTCAATATAATTTATTTTCTTTATCTCATTACATAGAAGATCCTTTCCATCCATTTATATTCTGGAGAAGTTGATAAAAGGATGAAGGCGCTGCTGATAGGGCACTCAGAGACTCTGAGCATGTCAGCACTTGAATGGCTTTTGTACTTAGGCCCCTTGGAATCTATGTCTTTGGCTTGAGTCTTATGAAATCAGCCTCTGGGCCAACAACAAAAACTTTAAGGTTAACAAAGCATTTTCCAAATAAAGATTATATATAATTTAATGACTTTGAGTATAGTTCAAAATTGCTTTTTAGCATGACCTGATCACTTCATAGGACCACTAATAATATATTAACATGATTGTCCTGCCACACTCTAATAAGCAACTTTTATTTTTCTTTACTTCTTTGTGGCAAATTTTAGCATCTGATGTGTGTTAAGTGAAACCTCAGTGTTTTGAATTGAATTTCTCTCATTATTACTGATTTAGAACACTTTTTTCCCACATGATTGTTGATATACTGGATTTTGTTCTGAATCTGTCATATCTCTAAATCAGAGATGTTTGAGGCATGGAGAAGAGATTGCTATGCCTTGGCAGTCTTGGATCTTCTTGACCCTTCACTCAGATGGCATGCTAAAGGTGCTTCAGGTAATATTTATTCATGCCATCTATGAAACACACCTATATATTTAGACAACTCTTACTTCCCCTACCCACACATATTTTACACTTCTACTCTCTCTTTGACCTGACTTCTATGTCATTTCAAAAAACAATTAATGCTTTACGTTTTCTTGTATTTTTCAATGTTTTAATATTTCCTTTTATTTCATAAGGTCATTGAGTTCTGTTTGCTCCATTCTAATTTTCAGGGAGTCTGCCACTTGGATCTGGTATCTTGCCTTATTGTCTAGGTATTTATTCTCCTTCCAATTCTTCTTTTCAAGAACTTTTATTTGACTTATTTTTTAAAAGAAATTTCATAATTATTTTCTTCCATGTACCCTTTTAGTCCCTGTGGCCAAGATTTTTTTTTTCTGAATCCATTCTTGTTATCATTACGAAGTTTCTCTTGTTTTCTAGGTTAATCTCTTGGTTATCTATTGACCTATAGCATTTGTTGCTTGTTTTCTTCTTCTGTTGACTCATGTCTCCAGCATCAGTTTATGATTTGGGTATTTACATCTAGATTCTAATACTTTCTGCAATGTTAGATGGGATGGTCAGGTCCTGTTTGTTCCTGACCTTGATTGCCTGGGCTCCTGTCACTGATTCCATGTGGTTAGGTATGTCTGTGCTCAGTGTGCTGGCACTCTTCAAGCTCCTTGATTTTGTTTGGATATAGCATGCTGTGGTCTTCAGATGCTTCGCGAGAGTCTCCGGTCACATTCACATAGATTTCTGGCCCCTCAGGTCATTTTATTCTGAATGCTGCCTGCTTCTAGCCTAACACCCAGAGTCATAACTGTCATAGAAGTAGGTAATTGAAGAATTCCAAATTACATGAAAATTTTTTAACATTCATTAAATAAATTTTGAGTTCCAAGTTCTCTTCCTTTTCCCTCTCTCCTATTTCTTTAAGAAGACACACAATTTGATAGTGATTATAAATGTACAGTGATGGAGCACATTTCCACATTAGACATGTTGCAAAAGAAAATAGATAAAAAATCTCCAAGAAAAATGAAGAAAGTAAAAACAAGCATGCTTTGATCTGGAATCAGATACCATTAGTGCTTTCTCTGGAGGTGGATAGAAATTTTCTTCGTAGTTCCTTTTTCCTGGATCATTGTTTTGATCAGAGTAGCTGTGTGTTTCAGAGTTGATCAGTGTACAAAATTGCTATTACTTTGTCCAATGTTCTTCTGGTTCTGACCCTTTCTCTTTGAATGAATTCATAAAAATCTTCCCAGGTTTTTCTTTAACCACCTTGCTGATTATTTCTCATAGTACCATAATAGTATTCCATCACAATCATATGCCACAATGTTGTTAGCCATTCCCAAATTGATGGGCATCCATTTGATTTCCAATTCTTTGCCCCCACAAAAGAGCTGCTATTAATGTTTGTACTAATCAATATTGTTCCTTTTTCTTTGATCTCTTTGGGATGCATATATAGTACTGGTATTGCTGGGTCAAAGCGCATGTACAATTTTAAAGCCTTATGAACATAGTTCCAAATTGTTCTCTAGAATGATTGGACCACTTCACAATTCCCCCAACAGTGTATTAGTGTCACAATTTTTCCAAATACACTCCAGAATTTGTCATTTCCATTTTTTCTTTCATGTTAACCAATCTGATAAGTATTAGGTGATATGTTAAAGTCACTTTAATTTGCATTTCTTTCATCAGTACTGGTTGAGAGCATTTTTTCATGCGACTATCAATTGTTTTGATTTTTTCTTCTCAAAATTGTCTCACACTCAGCAATATCTGCAGCTCAATTCAGTTATATCAGCACTTTCTCAATGTGCTAGTACCTGCTCACATTTTAACTAGGACAAGCAGGCAGAAGGGACAAAGTAAGAGGCCCAAGGGAAGTGCAATGTGAATAGATGTTATGCTAATCCTGTGTCTGGTGGTGATCTGTTCAGTGGTATCTACATGGAAGGGCAGCCAATTACTATTTCTCCTAAGCACTAGTGGCAAGTGGACCTTGTCAAGAAGCTCTTTTCTAGAGGCACTTCTAAGGTGGAGATGGCTAGTGTCATCTGAATTGGTCTGTTGCAACAATTTTCTTCAAAGATAGAAATATACCATTCCTTGGTGACAGAATGTTTCAAGATGGTGAAGCCCCCTGTGTTCCCATTTTCATTCCGTGCTTCCTAGCTCTCTCTGCCCTTGTGTATGTGCCCTAGAAGCTACATTCTTTGAAATCCCTTCTTTAAGTAATATACATTGACTTATTCAAAATTATTCCCTGCTTATGAAGAGCCTTTAGATGAAAAAACCAAGTAGCTTTTCAGTATGATGCAAATAGATTCTGTTTCACTTTGAGATAGCAGAGATCAGAGTCACATGAAAGAAAATATTTTGTGGCCTAAACAAAGGAGTATCTAGTTCCACATAAATGCCTCAATTACATTTCACTCTCAAGTGAGCCTGGCACATCTGAAGAGTATGAAATCTCTCAACTGTGGAGCAGTGAGTTGAACTTTGATTTCTAGGAAAATTCTAGAACACCCAAATATCTAAAAAATGGAGCAGATATCAAAAAGGGCCAGCACGCTGTTAGTAAGAGCAAGTCAAAAAAGACTACCTTAATTTTTTTTCTTGACAGGGCTACTATTAGACTAGTATGAAAGGGAACTTTGTGAATAGCATTTAACTCTTTTTAAATCAACCCATTTAACAAGTCTCATAAGTTTTTCTTTTTACACGAGAAGACAAAAAGAGAATTGTATAAAATCTGTGAATATCTATTTCATGCTGCTCACTTTAAAAAAAGTATATAATAATTCCCACACGTTGTTTTCTTTTTTAAAAATTTATTTGTTTATTCTTTAAGCTTTTGTTTATTTTTAGTTTACATCATTCATTTCCATACGATTTTGAGTTAAAAACTTTCTCCCTGACTTTCCCCTACCCACCACCCCAAAACAGCCATCCCATTGTATACCCCCTCCCCCAATCTTCTCTCTTCTATATCCTCCCCCATCTCTGACTTTCCAGTAGGGCAAGATGGATCTCTCTACCCCAGTACCTGTATTTCTTATTTCCCAGTTGCACGTAAGTAATAATAATAATGATAATAAAATATATTTATACACACACATATATTTAACATTTTATTTTAGAACTTTAAATTCTAGATTCTTTCCCTTCCTCCTTTGTCACCAACTCCCATTGGAAAGACAAGCAATTCAATACAGGGTGTACATGTGTAGTTATATAGAACTTCTCCACAATGGACATATTATCTAAGACTGATTATATTTCCCTCCTTCCTATTCAGTCCCCCACTTGTTCTGTTCTTTACTTAGTCCCTGCCTCTTTACAGAAGCATATGCTAGTCTTTCCAACTGGGAAACTGCCACAGCTGCAGTGATTCACTGTCCTGAATACTCCAGCTGTGGCTTATCCTGGCTGTTCTGGGGCCAACCTGAGGTATCAGGACAGGCTGGTTTTGGCTCCCAAAGTGCTGCAATGAGCCCTTACTATCCTGCCTGCCCAGCTGCCTTCCATAGGAGCTTTGTTTCTCTGTACTTTTGTGAGTTCTGCAGCCTTACAATCTGTTTAGAGTCATATTTTATAGGTATTTGAGAGGGTTATGGGGGGAGCTCACAGAGTTTTCCTGCTTCTACACCGCCATCTTCCCCACACATTATTTTCTTAATTTTTTTTTGTGAGAGGAAATTTTATTGTAATTATTCACCTCAATAGAATTCAGAAAGAACAGATTAGCTCAGTCCAACATGATTGGCAATCAGAATAATCTAGTAAAGCAAGTGACCTGTCTGCTACGGATTTAACTTAGATGCTTTTAATACTTATCCACCTAACACCTCAAACATAACCCAGAAGAATATGTTATCTTCCCCCCTTTTCACTTGAGTCCCCCAACTACCTCATCTCAATATAGCAATAACTTCATTAAATATGAGTTTCAGAGAAGCAGAGCCCCCTGGAGCTTGTAGCCATGAGGACAATGCACAACAAAGAAATGAAAATGAAAATAAAAGTCTGATAATTTACCGGTCTAATAAAACAAGACTTTTCAATATATTAAGAAATAAATCCAGTTACAAATGCACTATGGATCTGGGATAATAATGCAAAGTGAACGGCTATTTACAAGATACCCAAGCAGGAAAGAGGCACCTATTTAGGGCCTGACCTTCAGAAGCCAAATGTGTTCTCCCCATTGTAGGCCCTGTACAAGAATTGGTCTTCATCTTTTTCCTTCTCATAAAGCTGTCCCATACTTAGGCTAGACTGTGGGATGGTTTTATCAACAAACAGAAAAATTACTTTCTCTGAGGGAAGCTGGATCCTTTTCCTCATGATCCATATGAACTGAGCCACGGTAATGTCAGATGGAACCAGGTACTTCCACTTATCAATGTCAAAAATCTGAGAGCCTGAGACTTTTTCCACAATCACGAGGACCTGGTCGAGGTATTTGGCTCAGATTTTGGCAGATTCTACACATCTATGTTCCATCGAGTGGTCCTCCTTGAACATCCACTTCATGGCAGTGGCAGCGGAGAAGGGACGGAACTGGCTGTTGGAGCCGCGGAAAGCGCCAGACAGGCCCGGCCTCCACAACAACAATAGAGACAGCGCTGGTGAGGGCAGCATGAGACCACACATTATTTTCAAAATTTCCCTGTTCAACTCACCTTGGTTCTAAACTTCTGTCTCCTTTGTAATGAAAAAAGTTGTGTCAATAACTCTCTTTTTTTGGGACATCACTATTGTTAAAATTCTTTTCCTTCTCTAACCCTCTCAATTCAAAACAGAGAAAAAGAAAAGTTCATGTACTAAAAAATCATATTCAGACAAAATGACCCCCCACAGTGGCTGTTGCTCAAAATATGTCTTTTTCTGTATCATGAGGTCATCACCTCCTTTCAGCAGAAAGAAAACATGTTTCATTCTAGGTACTCTGGAGGCCAGGTTGATCATTGCATTTCTGGACCCAAAATTCTTTTGGAGTTGTTTTTCTTAATTACATTTTTTGTCCACATTGCAAACTGTTATAGTTCTGTTCAATTCACTCTGCATAAATTTATACCACCCTGAATTCTCTGAAGTTATCTCTTTTATCACTAATACACCTTACTCTTCCATTATGTTTTCAGATCATACCTTGTTTAATCATTTCCCAGTTGATGGGTAGCTCCTAGTTTCTCATTGTTTGATTTTCTTTTTTTCTCCTTCTCATCCACCTTTCTGGATCAGGAAATTTGTTTTTCTCATGGCTCCTCTCTCCTCAATGTTACCACACATTATCTGTTCCCTACCCATCTCTCCTTCCTTCTCTTTTGAGTTTGGTATCTTCCTGTAGTAAATAGTGTGAGTTTCCAACCCTGTCCATTTCAGCTGAGTGCAGTTTATCTTATATCCACTTCCTCCTGACCAAACTCCCACCAAGTCCATTCTTTGCAAATTTGTGTGCCTTTTTCACACACTTCAATTATGAGAAATGGCAAGTCCTCCCCCCTTCCTTTTCATGGTTGTCCATTTCTTTTACTCTCCATTTTCTTTCCCTTTTTCAAAGTCCAAAGAATGGAGCCACTCCACTCCAGGTCCTCTGTTTTTCTTCTTCTACTCCCTCAGTACCCTAAGGAAACAGTAAGGATCTGACAGGTCCCTTGTTCTCCTCCCCTTCTTAGAGGGTTCGTACTACATCATCCTAGTGTCTCCTCCAAATGCTTAAATCAATGTTTCTCTAATATATGAAGCTCAGAGTGCAGCAGAGCTGGTCCTGGAAGTGTCAGTCCTGCAGGAGAAAGACCCGTAGCTGCAGCAGCCACTTCTGGACCAGGGTCTTGCTCTTCACACTGAGGTCGGGGTAGAACCTTCTGGTTTCCAAACCAGCAAATTCAGCAGAGGACCCATGAAGCAGATGGGCCAGGCCGGTTTGGAACAGTCATCTTCACCCCAAGTGGCCCATGAACATGGGCCCTGGGAGGGGATGATAAGGGTGTGTGCTGTGCATGGTGGGGAGCCTTCCTGGCCTAGGCAGCTCCCCCTGGGCCAGCAAGAACAACCACTTATCCTCTTCTGCACCTGGCTCCTGCCCTTGTCTCCTTGGACATGCCTGTGGTACCTTGGACATCTATCCCTCCCGCCTCCTCCCATACTATCACCAGGAGGCCAGAGGTTGGGTTCAGGAGTTTGTATTTGATCTTGGAGGTGACAGTGAGCCCTGGCTTATTGAGCAAGAGGGAGACATGGACAAACTGACCTTATATGTAATAAAGGGTATAAGCCTGGCATTAGCATGTGACTCTGAGAGAGAGACAGAGACAGAGAGACAGAGAGAGGGAGAGAGACAAAGAGAGAGGGAGAAAAGAAGAAATAGAAGAGTCAGAAAGTCAAAGAGAAAGAGAAAGGGAGACAGAAAGAGAGAGAGAAATAAACAGAGAGACAGACAGAGAAATGAAAAGAAAGTCTTATTTCACTCCCAAGGGGGCATAAGCTGAGAAAAGGAAAATGTTCTAAGTCACAGGGATCCAAAGTGGGTGATCCTGCTCTGTGGGGTGGGGTGGGAGTGGCAGAAGGATCCAGGGAGGGTGGTAATAGTCTTGAGTGTAATTGGGGAGCATTCAATAAAAATAGGACAGTAGAAGCATAGGGAAAGAAGAAAAGATAAAAATTTCAGAAATCATTTAGTACAAGTTTTCTTTCTTGTGTGATAATTAAAGCCTTAGGGATTAAATTGTTTTCCAAATAAACAACAAAATCCAAGTGATAACCAATTAGTGATTGTGTCTGCCAACAGGTCTTAACAAGGTAGTTTTGGTAGGTGAACATGTTATAGCACCCAGAATTCTCTGAAGTTATTGCTTTTATGGCTAATACACCTTACCATTTCATTGTGTTTGAAGATCATGCCTTGTTCAATCATTTCCCAGTTGATGGGTAGCTCGTAATTTCTCATTATTTGATTTTCCTTTTCCCCCCTTTCATCCACCTTTCTGGATCAGGAAATTTATTTTGTTTATGGCTATTCTCTCCTCAATGTTACCACACTTTATCTCTTTCCCACCTATCTCTTCTTGTTTCTCTTTTGAGTTTGGTATTTTCTTTGTCTGAAAGACCACAGTGCATCAGGGTACCAATATCCACATGTAATGATTTGTTTACAATATGATACTATTCAGTTACTGTAACGTTAATGGAATATGAGATCTTCCCTGTCAATTAATAGGCCAAGGTGACCACATGTGTTCAATAACAGATGTCTTACTGCTTTGAGCTTTGGCCCAGCTGTGATAAATCCTGAGTCAACATAAAGCCAATGAGGGGAGGAACTTGCATAAGGAGGAGCTTGCTTAGGTGGAGGCTTGCTTATAGGAAGGCTTTCACACCTTTTGGTACTAAGCTAATTAGGCACTAAATCAGGAGGGTTGTGGTGCCTTCTGGCTCTGAGCCTTTTAACCAAAAGTGTATATATACTCTGATTTTGCTTTGAGGATGTGCATATCAGAAGGAACTTTTGATTCCCTGGACTGGACTCTGAGTAGACATTTTTTAGGAGTCCCCTGAGTACTGAGAAGGTTGTGCTGTCCCAATCTAGTGCTGTATGTGGGTGGTTGTATTACTTTGTTCTGACAGTGGGAGCCCTGTCTGTTAAATCTCTGGGCTAATTTCTCTTCATGTGCTTTCTATTTACTTGTTATTAAAGTAAAATTGTTGACTCCTTTAAAAGTTGTCTTTCCTTTAGCAAAGTAGATCAAAGAACCTGTGCTGGAAGGCCATCCTAGGTGTGGTAGAGTGCTTGATAATACAGTTACATAACACAATATTGTGTCATCAGAATTTCAATGCAAGGAAAGCTCCACAAATTTACATAGATTATTAAATTTAAATGCATCATTTAAAAAATCTATTTTTAGAAATGATGAAAACTTAAATAAAAACTGTTAAAGTGTTGAAAGTAGATTTCCAGGGGGTCAGTGATTAATTTTTTTTGAAAATTGTTGATAGGCCAAATAAGTTTGGGAACCTCTTACTGAGGCCCTGGTTCTTTAAATGATACCTTCTTCCCAGAGTCTTTCTTCTCCTCCAGGAGAACCTGAAACCACCTGTCCACTCTCTTGGAGCTGGAAGCCAAAAGCTGAGTAGAAGATGGATCAAAGCAGGGTCAGACTTTAGGAATGAAGAATTACAAACAGGTAATACAGATTTCCATCACCTAAAATCTGTTTCAAAATGCTCTGGATTCTAAAGACATAACATAGTATTCTTTATAGCATATAACTAGCAAATGAGAACCTGATTACAACTGACATCTGCCTATTTGAAAGACATTAGTCTTTGTCCCTTTTCACTAGTAACCCTCTTGCTACTATTGTCCAAATATAGGAGCTGCACAATAAACTCTGCTCCCCAAGGGAAAACACTTGTCCTCTACCTATATGTTTAATCTGTATCTAGATACATATATATTATTTATGTACATATATATAAATATATGCATGCACACAGATGTATTATTTAACACATTGGAATGACTAGATAATGAACATACCCTCATGAGAATATATCCAAATTTTATTGAATGTCTTTGAAATATTTAACAAGTTACTTCATTTAAAGAAAAATTTATGGAAGTTATGTTTATAGATGTATGTGTGTAGTGGTAAGTCATTATAATAGAAGCCAACATATATGTAGTGCTTTAAGGTTTGCAAAGAACTTTACACATATTTTCCCATTTTATTCCCACAACCTCCCTGTGAGGTAGCTGTAAATATTATCATCTCCATTTTACAGATGAGGAAAATAAAGAAGAGAGAGGTTAAATGACTTACCCAGGGTTATGCAGCTTGCGAGTGTCTGAGGCAGAATCTGACTTCCTGACTCTAGGTCCAAGGCTCTCCCTTCTATGTCACCTAACTCCCTAGACTAGTAGAACTTTAAAAGACTTTTAGAACCTACACTGCCCTCCCTGTCCCCCTTGCACTAGGGGTAAAGGATTCCCTGACCTCACCTTTCATTCAGCCCTTTTTCAAACCCAGAAGTCTCAGGAATGCCTGCTTCAGGTTTTTGTTTTGCTGAATGAGGATAAATGAGTGTACAGTGGGAAAGACATTGATAGCCAACAATGCAATCATTATTATCAGGTTGGTATTTTTCAGGAAAGTACTTGCTGTCCCAATGGAGGAAATGACCAAATGAAAAACAAAGAGTAAGAGAAAGGAAAGCATTACAATGGTGGCTCTCACATGGGCCTTAGTGCTCACATCTCTGTGGGCAGTGACTTGCTGTCACATCATCCTGGTGTGTCTCCTCAGGGATAGGATGAGTAAGAGACAGGAGAACAGGGATATATTGAATGGTATCAGTGTCCACAGAAGACTAAGATGGTGGAAGACATAATATTCTCTTTCCTTTCTTCTGACATTTTCAGTGTAGTTTGTAATGAGTCTCACTTTTAGGATGTCAGAGTATATTCTGAATTTTTTGATCATTAAAGCCGTATTGAAGGAAAAAAAGAGCACACTGCCGAGCAGAATGCAGGCAACCACCTGGGGAATCCTCCTCTTCAGCCATAGGAAGACAGGGTGGGAAAAAATGGCAATCTTCAGGCAGTAGAAGACACTGAGGCAGGTGGACAGCCAGATGTTTAAATTGTTGTTAATAGTCCAGCTAGTTTCACGAACTTCTCTGAATGTCACTTCGTAATAGAAATCAGGATAGAACACCAAGGTAGTGGCATCAAAAATGATCACACCTTGTTGGATGATCCTGGAGAAGGCTAGATTCATAATGATGAAGTCAGATAAGGAAATCTTGCTCCTTTTGATCCAGTGGATGCAATTGATAAGCCCAAGAAAGCCATTCCCCCATATCCCCAGAATGACCTGACTGAAGACCACACACAAAAAGAAGATTTGGAATGAGTTTAGCATGTCTGCAGATGGATTTCTTCACCTTTGTTATTTCTCTGCTATCTGTAGGCTTTCTACTGTCCTACAGCTTCTCTGACCTGAAGTAAGTAAACATATACAGGAGCCTGCTTTTCCACAGTGTCACTAGTACCTCTTCTCCTTCTCCCACTTGCTTGTGCTCCTGTCTCTGTCCAGAGTGCTCAGAAATTCTTGAGAGTCAGTTTTGCTGTTGCTCCTTTGAAACTGGCCTGCTATTGTTCCCCAGTTCAAACCCCAGGCCTGGAGTTTTCTCAATTCCTTAGGTAATAAATGTCATTTAATGAATGAACAACTGATAGCTCTTTGCTAAGATGCAAATCATTGCTGTATTTAGTATCACACAGAGAAGGGAGGGGTCAAAGTCAGAGAAAATGGATGCTTCAGTTTCACAGAGATAATTAGTTTCTATATCACATAATAAATAAAAATGAAAATAGTCCTTGCTACCTCTGAAAGTATAGTCCACTGGAGAGATATCTGAGACTGGTGAAGGAACTCGATGGAAGAGATATTTTGAAGAGTGACTCTCAAAACCATAAAAATATACATTCATGTGTTTATGTATATCTCTCTGTCTTTTTAACTATATATTGCATTTATCATCTCTCCATAGTTCTCCAGTGGAATATACTTTCTAGTATACCAAGGACTGATTCCACTGTCTTTGTGTGACTTAAAAACTCATTATCTGTATGGAATTCAAGCCCCCAATCTTTGTTACATATGTATCTGTGTGTGTGACTTATGTAATTGTATTTCAATATGGTAGATTTTCTTTAACAACTTAGTTAGAAGAGTCTGTCCATCCTTTTATGTTGTGCAGAAGCTTATAAAAGGATGAAGGCACTGCTTATAGGGAATACAGAGACTCTGGGCATGTCAGCACTTGAAGGGTTTTTGTACTCAGGCCACTTGGAATCTATGTCTTTGGCTGGAGCCTTATGGAAGCAAGCCTCTGGGCCAACAAATTATGCAGTTTTAAGGTTTGCAAAGCATTTTGCAAATAAAGATTATACATAATTGTAGAGGAACACAGGCCAGTGGGACTCTGACCCTGAGGGCTGAATAAGTCCCTCAAGTAAAGAACCTAATGATTTGCCCAGATTTGTTCCCCATCCTCTAGGAAAGAGCTCAAACACACAGGTGTGAAGATTATCTCCTCTAGATAAGCATGGCAAATACATCCATTGCCTAGGGAACAAAGAAGTGCACAATGTCTGCAGGGGAAAACAATTAGGAAGGAGAATTTTGGCTCTATAAAGCTTGTGCCTGGAAGAATAAATATCGGCTCTCTACTTTCACCATTCTGGGAGTCCCATCTCTTCTTATGTACCCATCTGCAACCTCTGGGTAGGTGATTCTCAGATCTGCTTGGGGATGGCAGGGCTCCCTATAACTGGCTTCTCACAATAATATACATAATAAATAAAATAAATAAATGAAAATGAAAATAGTCCTTGCTACCTCTGAAAGTATAGTCCACTGGAGAGATATCTGAGACTGGTGAAGAGTGAAGGAACTGGATGGAAGAGATATTTTGAAGAGTGATTCTCAAAACCATAAAAATATATATTCATGTGTTTATGTACATCTTTCTGTCTTTTTAGCTGTATATTGCATTTATCATCTCTCCATACATTTGCAAATTCTTTTTTGAGCATGATCAGATCAGTCCATAACTCTACTAACAGTATATTAGCCCTATTGTTCTCTCTCACTCCAGTCAACAACTCTCATTTTTCTTTTTTTTGGCAAATTTGACTATCTGATGTGTTTTAAATTGAAACCTGAGTGTTTTAAATTGATTGTCTTTTATTATTAGTGATTTATAATAGGTTTTTCTATGATTGTTGATATCCTTGATTTTGTCCTGAATCTATCATACCTCTAAACTGGAGACATTTGAAATATGAAGAATAGTGAAGAGATTGCTGTGCCTTGGCAGTCTTGGATCTTCTTGACCCTTCCCTCTGATGGCATGCTGATGATAATGACTGTTCATGCCATCTGGGAGTCACATCTATATAGACAACTCTTACTTCCTCTACCTCCGTATATTTTACACTTCAACTTTCTTTCCTTGAGCTGTTTTCTAGGTAATTTGAATAGAATAAATGTCTTACATTTTCTTCTATGTTTCAATCTTTTAATTTTGTTTGAATATTTCCTTATATTTCTTAAGGTCATTGAGTTCTATTTGCTCCATCCTAACTTTCAGGGAGTCTGTTACTTGGATATGGTATATTGCATTATGGTCTAGGCTATTTATTCTC
>JAQQSW010004829.1:0-14348 GCA_028646575.1 Pseudocheirus occidentalis | reverse complement strand
ACAGGCCTGGAAAGTACACTGCCAAGGTAAGTGAACTTATCCACAGCTTTCAAAAACTTCTCCATTTGCTATAACTGATGCTTCCACTTATGGATGGTGTGGCGGGGTCTGATGGAGCACCTGTTAGAGTTAATGGTTAGGCCAAAATTAGCACAAGCAACAGAGTATCAATCCATACCTTGTTGAATCTCAGCTGCAGTGGCTGCACAGAGTGCACGAAATCATCTGCAAACAGATCATGCACCAACACTCCCTCCACTTTGGTCTTGGCTTGTAGCCTTTTCAAAGTGAAGGACTTGCATCAGTGCAGCAGCTGAACTTGACGCCAGGTTCATATTCATTGAAAGCATTTGACAGCATGACTGAAAACATCATGCTGAAAAGCATGGCAGCAAGCACACAGCCTCATTTCACTCCATTGCTGAATGGGAAAGCATGAGAGCATTGTCCATTATCCAGAACCCAGGCAAGCATGCCTTCAGGCAGTTGATGTACAGTGCTGAGGAACTTCTCTAGGAAACCAAATGTTGACATAATGTGTGTGTGTATAAGTATATATGAATATGAATATATATATGTATATATAATGTATATTCTTTCCTCTGGTCAAGTGATATTCGTCCACCCGCTTCCCATTGCACCCTACATTTTGAAAACTCTTCTGTGCACTCCTCTTTTATGGGATAAATTTCCCCATTTCTAGTTTTTATCCCCAAGAACAAAGGTCAAGAACTTCAGTGGAAACAATGGGAAACAACCGGGAAGGTGGCCCAGGACTACTGGATTTCACATTGTTTTAGAAAATGGTGATCATCAGAATAATTAGGTACAGACCAAGAAACAGAGTGGCAGATGAGTGGAGGAGATTAGGTACACAGGGAACGGCAGCAAGTGACCACAGTAATGTAGTGTTAGGTAAATGCAAACACACGAGCATTTGGGTCAAGAACTCAGTAGCTGACAAAACCTGCTGGGAACACTGGAAAGTAGGGCTGCGAATCTCTGAACACAGCAGTGTTAGCGTACACTTCATATATATCAGTGGATTGAGAGAGCACAGACATCTGGTAGTTGGGGGGCTCCGGACATACAGCTATTCAGTCTCAACCAGGAAATCAAAAGAACCTTCTTCTCTTGAACAAACCCCCAAAGCCGAACACTGATTCCCCCAGAATATATAAAAAAGACTTGGCCCCTGACTGGCTCAGAGTCAGAAGGCACAAAACCTGCTTGACTTAGCACAGCTGTGAATTATCAGGGTTCAAAGGAGACCAATACTTCAGATATTCACAATTTAGGCTGAACCTGGGAAACTGAAGTCCAAAAAGAAAATAAAATCTCACCTTGCTTATGCTCACACAAGCAGTGTCAGACAATACAAATTCTCACACCCCCAAACGCAGGTCTCCTCCTCCTCACTGGTCCCTGACCTCTCTCTTGAGGTAGGCAGCATTCTTGCTTACTGATCCTCTAAAGTCATGGTTGATCACAGTGTTAACTGAGTTTCAAGTTCTTTGGAATGACTTGTGGGTAACAATATTGATGTTATAATGTAAATTCTCCTCATTCATCTCTGCATCACCCCCACCCGTATGTTTTCACAGGATTTCTTTAGAACTTTCTCATATTTTGAAGACAAAAATAATATTCTATCACACTAACATACCATAATTTTTCTTTCTTTCCCCAGCTGAAGTACACCCCCTTCGTTTTTCCGGCTCTTTGCCACTACAAAGAAGAGCTGATATTTTTGTGTCTTTCCCTCTTTGATCTCTCTGGGACACACTCCTACTAATAATTCAAAGGTTATATACAGGTTAGTGCTTTCTTGGCAAAGTTACAAATTGTTTTCCACAGTAACTGGAGTCATTTACAATTCTCACAACACTGCCTCAGTGTGTCTGTTTTCCCATGCTTTTGTTCACTTACACAATGTGATGGGGATGTCTGGTTCTGTTCATCTGAACATTTTACTTCATACAATTACTTATCCATTTCATTTAAGTTGTTGAGTTTTTTGTCATAAAATTGAACAAAATACTTTCTAAAAATATCCTTTATTTCTTCCTTGGTTGTCATTTTCTTTTTTATATTGATAATTTGGTTTTCTATCTTCTTTTCAGTCAAATTAGCTAATGATTCATGTATTGTTTTGTTTTCAGAAAGCTGTAACTCCAAATTTTAACTTCAGTGTGTTTTTTACTGTCAGTTTTGTTGATCTCTGCTTTTATAATTCCATTGTCTATTTTGGTATTTTTCTTTTAAAATAATATCATATTGGAGCGGCTAGGTGGCGCAGTGAATAGAGCACTGGTCCTGTAGTCAGGAGGACCTGAGTTCAAATCTGGTCCAAAACACTTGACGCACTTACTAGCCGTGTGACCTTGAGCAAGTCACTCAACCCCAATTGCCCTGCCCTCCTCCCTCCAAAAACAAAAGGAAGAAATAATAATATATTCCCCGTCCCAATTACATGGACAACAATTTGGACTTTCTTTTTTTTTAATTTCTAAGTTCCACTTCTCTGACACCACAGAAAGAGCTGCTATAAATGGTTTGGCAAAAACAGGTCTCCGGTCTCCCTCCCCCCACTTTTTCTCTTTGGACGACAGCACTGGTAGCGGTATTGCTGGGGCAAAGAGCATCAACAGTTTGACAGCCCTTCGGGCATAGCTACAAATTGTCCTCCAGAAAGGTTGGATTGCATAATTCACATCAAATTGCTTATCTGGAGGGGAGCGAGGGAATTTGGAACTCAAATTTTAAATGTGGCGTGACAGAGCCAAGATGACGGTGTAAATGCAGGGACTCGTCTGGGGTCTCCCCCAGCCAGCCCCCCCCCCCCAATAACGTTAAATAACGACTCTAAGCACATTCTGGAGCAGCAGAACCTACAAAAACATGGACTGAAACCGTTTTCCAGCTAAGACAAAGGAGAAGGTCGACAGGAAAGGACTGTTGTGCCGGTGTAAGAGCGAAGCCAAGTCCAGTACAGGCCAGGCAGAACTGGGTCTCAGTCACAGGGGAGGAGGGTCACGAGCACATGAGCTTGGGACACAGGATCTGGGGCCTCGTCACAGCTCCAGGGTAGAAAAGAATGCTTGTGTTTGCTCTCAGACCAGTGCAGGGTATAGGAGAGGAAGAAACACACCTCTCCCTACATCAGACCACCTTCAAGGACTGGAAATCTAAGGTCCCCAGAATTACTTCTAGAAACAGCTACACAAAGTCCTGAACTTTGAATATTCTCCATTCCCCAAAGAGTCCCTAAGTGGGTCCCAAACCAATCCACTTGTGAGGAAACTTAACCTAAATTGCTCCAGGTCTGCTCTGTAACATCTCCTTTGCTCACAACAGCCCTGGTTGCTTTTGTGGGAGTAGGGGAATCTAACTCAACTCTCCTAGGATCCATTAGTGTCCCTGCTTCCAATAAAATACATTTAAGGAACAGAAAAGACAGGTCTGTTGTTTTCTAGATGAAGAACCCAGATAGGTAAAGTAACTTGTCCAAGGTACCACAGAGCAGTGGGTAAGAAGGCCATGCCCAATTAGCTCTTCTCCTCTAACATGACACAAAGCAGGTAGTCAGGCAGACTTGGGCTTCGTGTGTATCAGGGATCAGGACTTCAGGTGTGGACGTGGGAGGGAGAAAGCTCTGGGCCAAAGGGCAAAGTCCTAGATATCTCAGGACAAAAATCTCTGCACAGCTGAAGAATAGGGAGGTAGGATTTTCCAGAACCAGATGCTGTAACAGTCCTATTTCTTCCGCTTAACAGTATTTTATTTTTTCCAATTACATGCAAAGATAGTTTTAAATATTCACTTTAAAAATATTTTCAGTTCAAGATCTTTTTCTCTCCCCCCCAAGTTGGTAAGCCACCTGACATAGGCTATATGTGTACAATCACATTAAAGATATTTCCATATTAGTCATGTTGTGAAAGAAGAATCAGAACAGAGAGGAAAACCACAAGAAAAAATACAGAAAGTGAAAACAGCAGACTTTGAACTGCATTCAGATGCCATAGTTCTTTCTTTGGATGTGGATAGCATTTGCATCATGAGTCTTTTAGAAATGTCTAAGATTCAGCAAGTGAACTTACATTCTTCAGTTCAAAGCTCCATGTATCAGTATCAGAATTTATAATCCCCCCCATCTGGAATCATAACAAACTAATTAATCCACATTGGAATAAAACAGGTGTCTAATTAATCAGCTCTTACAAGGTGTGTGTAGGAGATAAGAGGGAATGAAGGGCTTTGTAAATAAAAAGTAAACATATAATTTAGGACAGAATTATATTTATGCTTACTCATGCAAAAATGTTCCCATATTAGCCACGTTGAGGAACAAAACAGAACAAACAAAAAACACCCCAGAAAAAAAATAAAATCAATATGCTTAAATCTGCACTGAGTCTATCAGTTCTTTTTCAAGAAGCAAATATCATTTTTCAAAATAAATTGCACAGAATTTTCTTAAATTATTATATTGATGAAAACTGCTAAGTCACTCACAGGTGATCATTGGACACCCTTGCTGTTCCTATGTACGATGGCCTTCCTTTGTTCACATACCTGACAGGTAAAATTTTCCATGCTCCCTAATTTACCCTTGGTGTGACCCTTTATGTCCAAATCATATACCCATTTTGACTTTGTCTTGGTGTATGGTACATGAAATGTTTGTCTAGACCTCCTTTCTGCCAACCTGGTTTCCAGTTTTCCCAGCAGTTTGCATCAAATAATGAGTTCTTACCCAATAGCTGGAGTGTCTGCATTTACCTATGGCTAATTAGTAGGATCATTTACTGCTGTGTGTTGTGCAGCCAATGTAACCCACTGATCCGCCCCTCTGCTTCCTAGTCAGTACCTAATTATTTGATAATTACCGTTTTCCAAAGCAATTAGAAATCCATACTCCTAGGCCACTTTCACATTTGTTTCCCATCGATTCTGTTGAAGTTTTGACCTTTTGTTCTTGTGCATAAAAAACAAAACTGGGGGGTTCATGTCATAGGAGAGGCACAGAAGGAGGAGTATTTAAAAGGTAGGGGGAATGGGGAGGGTTTGATCTCCTTTTCTTGAACCTCTTATCTGAACTAGTTCAAAGAGGAAAGAATATAAATATTTATACATAAGCATATACAGATACACACAGACACAGACTCTGTAGGATTTAGAAGTCTGGCATATGAACCCCATAATCCCGTAATCCCGGGACATGAAGTGGACCCAGCTCTGGGTGTGGCATCTGGAAGACCCCAGTTCACGTCCAAGTTCAGGCCCTTGCTAGCTGAGTGACCCTGGAACAGTCCCCTTACCCTCGTGTTCACATCTAATGGTATCTATTTCACCTCCTTGTAGTCAGGAGATGAACTAGTGTCTGTGAAGCGCTCGGGCCTGGAACAGAGGAAGCGCCAAGTAAACGTTGGAGTTTAGGGTTTAGGGGTGTTCGAGACCCCGAAATGCCAACACCCCAGTCCTGCCAAAGGATTGCCACTCGTGTCTTGTCTCGTCAAAGTAAAACAAAGTGTGTTAAAGATTCGCGCTCGTGGGCAGACTGACGGACGCTGAACCCATGTGACTCTTTTATGACAAAGCCACCATAAGTAAGGGCAGACTGAGCCTGCGCTGGATTAATCTCGACCCTTCCTGAAGGCGTCTGATACTCTGCAGGGTCCAGGGGAGGAGGCAAGGGGAGGGGCGGAGAGGGCGGGACTCCGAGACAGGAAGAGCCAGGATGGGAGGGGCAGGTAGGAAGGTAGAAACACATTCGAGGTGGAGGCGGGGCCTACACCGAAGCATGCGCAGTAGGCGTCTGAGATTCCAGACTACGATTCCCAGGAGGTCATGCACTCCGTCTTAAACCTCATTTCCGCATTCTGTCCTATCTTCCTCTTCTGTGCTTGCTGCTGGTTCCTTTCCCTCCTTGATCCTGAGTTCCGGCGTGACGGGTTAAGGAGCTGCTGAGAGCTGGACTAGGCCCGGCCGTACGCCGGTGCCTGCGATGCGGCTGGTTCGGGCTCCGGGGGCTGGTTGCGGAGCTCACCGTGGAGGGGAGGAGCGACCGCCAGAGGAGAAGGGGAGCCCCGGACGGTTTCCAGGGGTCTGGGGGCGGCCCATGGAGGGAGCTGGAGGAGGAGCAGGCGGGGAGGGTCTGGGAGCGGGTTCTAATCCTCCTTCGGTCCCGGCCGCATCCCGTCACCCCGGTCAGGTCCTGCCCCTCCAGGCCTCGGTCCTTCCCCCGCGCCCAGAGTCAGAGAGCAGGTCCTCCCTTTCTGTCCATCTGGTCACGGGTCCAGCCTTCTCTAGGGCCTCCTGACCTCCCGGCATCACCTCCACTTCCGGGAAGCCTTGCTGATGCTGCCGCCGGGGTCTGTTGTCTGTTCTCCATGGTTGTTTCTAAAGAGATCCCGCACCCCTCCTCAGGAGAGAAGTGACTGTTTCCTTCTGCCTCTCTCCGCCACTCCCCCCAGGGACGAAACGGGGTCCCCGTGTCCCCCAGGGTAGACCCCAGCGCTGTCTCCCCCATTAAACGCCCCCCTTGTCAGTAGCGGGCTTCCGCGTCCTCTACAGTGCCGCCCCCTCTCCTCACGCCCCTCCTTTCCTCCCTAGCTCTGCCCCCCAGGTAAGAGCCCGGAGGAGGAGGAGATGGCTTCTGTGCTGATGCCCCGGCCCAGACAGGTGAGCCCCGTGGGCAGTTACCCGGAAAGCCCGGCTCAGGTGGAAGGCTTTCTTTGTCCTGTGGTATAACGTTAGAAATTGTGCACATGTGGAAGTCGGGGGTTTTGACACCATAGAGACCAGTTTATTCTAGTCTCTCACACACACCTTAGTTTATTTCTTTAACTTTGAGTCCCAAATTCTTTTCCTCCTTCCACTCTTTTCCCCACCCATTGAGAAGACTAAAAAGAGGATGCCCGTTGTGCAAGTGAAGCAATACAAAACTTTAATGAGGGGTTTTTTGTTTGCTGGGAACCCCAAAAGGCCCCTGTACAAGGCAGTGTCTTCTTGAAATGAATTCTTGCACTCAAACCTTCCAGTCAAACAACAAGCTTTATTGTAAATCCAAGAAGAATTTTGCCATTCCTTCTGCCCTGCCCATGTGGAGAGGCAAGTGGGAGTGCTAGAAAATAGATATTTGGGAAGGGTGGCCCTCTTTCCTTAGAATCCCTTTTTCTATGGGTATTCCTCCTTCTTGGTACTCTGATAAGCCAGACCTTTCTGTCTAATGTATATAAGGCTTTAAGATTCAAGTTCTTGATTTATATCAGCGTTTCGGGTAAATGCTATGTTAAAGTGAATTAAACTAGAGTTGAGAGGCAGCCAAGTACAAAGTAATGAAGACTAGGTTGTGTCAGAAGGCTTGCATTTGAGATTTAGCAGTAATTTTGAATAACCAGTTGACTTGAAGCATAGCTAATGAGAATAAAAATGTTTTTAATAGCCATTAATTGAGGATGAATAGGAAAAGAAGTAGGACAGTGTAACAAAGGGTAGTGGAGAGAAAGCAAAACCTGAAAGAAATTATTCTGGTGATAAATGTACAAAAAGATATTAAAAGTTAGCTTGGAAACAAGATCAGAGATTAGTGAAGACCATGTTTCAAGGCTGAAGGAATGATGGTGATAAGAAGGGATACCATTGAGAAATCTATACAACTTAAATCATCTTTAGCTTTTGTTTTCTCATTGGAGAATGATGAACTTGTACCTAATTGTCAGTAGGAAGTGGATACCAGAAATAAAAGGAGACAGAATCTGGTGTTCTCATTTTTCACTTTGTAGCTTCTAAATTTCCTGATCATTTTCTTCAAACCAGTCTTGATGTTTATGAGTGTTCTGACCCAGATGAGTAGATGAAGTGCTATGCACCAGATCTCTAAAAGCCTCACACTCCTGTTCTCTTGTGAGCTGTGTGTCGGCTCAACTCCATTTTAACAACAGTTGTTCTTGCTGAGAGAAGTTCTCTGGTCTGTTGACATTGGTCTTCTGGCAATGATTTCACTTTGGGGCCATGCCTTTTCTTAAAGGAGAATATTTAGTTTGGAGAGGATAAGTCTGTGATTAGTCCATCAATTTGCACACAGGCCTTTCTAGAAAAGGAGTTCACTCCTTCAACCTCTAAATTTAAACCTCCTTTAATACCATAGAAGCAGTTGCATAAAAATACCAGTGATAGTGATTTTACCTGATAGTTCATAAAACATTCTCTGCTAGGGTTCTTCATCTCCTCTGCTATCAAAAGTGGCATCTTTAAATTTTTATTTTCAATTTAAGGGGGGCCACGGCTGGGTGGTGCAGTGAGTAGAGCACTGGCCCTGGAGTCAGGAGGACCGGAGTTCAAATCTGACACTTGACACACTTACTAGTCGAGTGACTCTGGGCAAGTCACTTAACCCCAATTGGCCTCCAAGCAAAAAAAAAAAAAAAGTCACAGGTATTTTCAATTTAAGGAATAAAGCATGCATTTCCATAACAAAATATAATAAAAAGATGATTGTATGTGATACTACTTATCTCCTGTGTACTACTTGCTCTTCCTTTCAAAATACAATGAAATTATCATTTAAATTTCTTTTTTTTTTCTTCCCATCTCCCTTCCACCTTAGAGATGGATGTCTTTAGATTCCAATAGAGGGTATGGGGCAGCTAGGTGGCGCAGTGAATAGAGCACTGGCCCTGGAGTCAGGAGAACCTGAGTTCAAATCGGCCTCAGACACTTAACACAAAAAACTAGCCGTGTGACTTTGGGTAAGTCACTTAACCCTAACTGCCCTCCAAAAAAAAAAAAAAAAAGCAAAAAGAAATGGTGCTTTGGATAAACCAGGCCTGGAGTCAGGAACACTGATCCTGAGTTCAAATTTGGCCTCAGACATGTGCTACCTGTGTGACCCTGGGCAAGTTACTTAACCCTGGGGGCGGCTAGGTGGCCCAGTGAATAGAACACCGTTCCTGAAGTCAGGAGTAC
The DNA here is from genome assembly GCA_028646575.1 of Pseudocheirus occidentalis. Classification (NCBI taxonomy): domain Eukaryota; kingdom Metazoa; phylum Chordata; class Mammalia; order Diprotodontia; family Pseudocheiridae; genus Pseudocheirus; species Pseudocheirus occidentalis. Next base: position 5,375 of record JAQQSW010004829.1, on the reverse strand, counting down.
CTGAGTTCAAATCCGGCACTTAACACAAAAAACTAGCCGTGTGACCTTGGGCAAGTCACTTAACCCCAACTGCCCTCCAAAAAGCAACAAAAAAAAAAAGATTCCAATAGAGGGGTGTGTTTGTGTGTGTGTGTGTGTAATTATTCTATCTGTATGTTAATTTATTTGCTTTTTTTGGATACAAATAACTTTTTTATGTGTCCTTTACGTTTAATTTAGATATTTGCAATAGTTAAAATAACTAATTTGCTCAAAGTTGTTCTAAAAACAGTATTGCTGTTAAAATATTCTTTTGGCTCTGCCTATTTTTTGGTCTTCACTATTTCATGCAAGTCCTTCTATGTTTTTCTGAGATCATATAGCTCCTCATTTCTTATAGCACAGTATATTCCATCACATTCACATACCATTCCCCAATTGATGGGCATCCCTACAATTTCCACTTCTTTACTCCTGGAAAGAGCTGCTATAAACCTGCTAGAACATAGAGTTTCTTCTCCTTTTTCCCTAATCATCTTTGAAGATAGATAACGTAGTGATATTGTTGGGTCAAAGGAGATGGGTAGTTTAATAACTCTTTGGATGTGTGTCCAAAATAGTTGGATCGTATTATGATTGTACTAACAAGGTAATAGTGTCCCAATTTTCCCACATCCCCTCCAACATTTGTCACTTTTCTTTCTCTTGTTTTACCAGTCTGGGAGGTGTAAAATGATATTCAAGTTTGTTTTTAATTGACATTTTCCTAATCAGTTATGATTTAGGGGTTTTTTCCTGGGGTTTTTTGGGGTTTTTTTGCTTTTTTTTCGGAGGGGGGATGTAGGGCAATTGGGGTTAAGTGACTTGCTCAGGGTCACACGGCTAGTTTCGTGTTAAGTGTCTGAGGCAGGATTTGAACTCAGGTTCTGCTGACTCCAGGGCCGGTGCTTTACTCACTGTGCCACCTTGCCACCCCCAGATTTAGAGCATTTTTGGTCCTACCTGATTAAAGTGTATTATTCTTGTGATAAGTTGCTGTAGTCTTTTTGGAAATATTTTATTTGAAATTTTTGCATCTATATTCATGAGAGAAATTGGTCTATAATTTTCTCCATTTTATCTCTTCCCAATTTAGGTGTCAGTACCATATTTGTGTCATAAAATGGATTTCCTAGGACTCCTCCAGTTTTCCCAAATAGTATATAAAGTATTGGAATCAATTGTTCTTTAAATGTTTGATAGAATTCACTAGTAAATCCATCTGGCACTAGAGATTTTTCGCTAGGGAGTTCTTTGATGACTTGTTCAATTTCTTTTATTGAGATGAGGTTATTTAAGTAATTTACTTCTTCAGTTAATTTTTGTAAATATTCATCCATTTCACTAAGATTGTCAATTTTATGTGCATACAATTGGGCAAAATAATTCCACATGATTGTTTTAATTTCCTTTTCATTGGAGGTAGATTCACCCTTTTCATTTTTGATACACGTAATTTTCTTTCTTTTTTTATCATATTGACTAAAGGTCTATCAATTTTATTGTTTTTTTTTATACTGGCAGCTCTTAGTTTTATTTTAATCCTATAGTTTTCTTAATTTGAATTTTATTAATCTCTCCTTTGATTTTCATTATTTCTAATTTAGTTTTTAATTGGAAATTTTCCATTTGTTCTTTTTCTAGCTTTTTCAGTTGCATGCCCATTTTATTGACTTCCAGTTTTCTCTATTTTATTCATGTATGCATTCTGGGATATAAAACTTCCCCTAACTGCCTTTGCTGCATCCCACAAGTTTTGGTATGGTGTCTCATTGTCATTCTCTTGAATGGATTACTGATTGTTTCTATAATTTCTTGTTTGACCCACTCATTCTTTAGGAGTAAATTATTTAGTTTCCAATTAATTTTTATTCTATCTTTCCGTGGCCTTTCATTGCATATTATTTTTATTGCATCATGATCTGAGAAGGATGCATTTAAAATTTTTGCCTTTCTGCATTGAAATGTAAGGTTTTTATGCCCTAGTACCCAGTCAATTTTTGTGTATGTGCCATGTACCACTGAGAAGGTATATTTCATTTTATACCCATTCAGTTTTCTCCAGAGATCTATCATATCTAGCCTCTATAAAATTCTGTTCACCTTCTTTCTTGTTTATTTTGAGGTTAGATTTATCAAGTTCAGAGAGGGGGAGATTTAGGTCCCCCACCAGTATAGTTTACTGTCTATTTCTTCTAATTCCCTTAACTTCTCCTCTAGGAATTTGGATGCTATAATGCTTTGTGCATTATATTTATTATATCTTAAGTAATGATATTGCTGCATTTTTAATGGTGCCTTTTATCAGGATATAATTTCCTTCCTTATCTTTTAATTAGATCTAGTTTTGCTTTTTCTGTATCTGAGAGGATTGCTACCATTGTTTTTTTTTACTTTAGCTGAAGCATAATGTATTCTGTTCCAGCCGTTTTCTTTACTCTGTGTGTATCACTTTGTTTCAAATGTGTTTCTTGTAGACAGCATGTTGTAAGATTGTATTTTTTAATCCATTCTGCTATCCCCCTCCATTCACATTCACAGTTATGATTGCTATCTATGTCTTTCCCTCCGTCCTATTCCCTCCCGTTTATGTTTTTATTTCCTCTTTTTATTTTCTTTCCCCTCATTAAGAGTTTTCCTTTTGACCACTACTTCCCTCAGTATTCCCTCCCTGTGTCCTCTTTACTTACCCTTTCCCATTACTACCATTTCTTTCCCTTCTAACCACCTAAACTTACCCCTCTTACTGCCTGTAGGGCACGATAGATTTTTATTCCTAATAGAATATGTTATTCCCTCCTTGAAACAAAACTGATGAGAGTACATTGAATACAGAGCCCCTCTCCCTCCCTCTCTCCTTTCTCTCTATTGTAATGAGTTTTTATGGCTCTTGTTAAAATCCTAAAGTTAATTGATTATGCTGATCCCTTGTTGAACCAGAACCAATGAGAATAAAGCTTGTATGATATTCATCTCCCTCCTTTCCCTCTAATGTAGAATGTTTATGTCTCTTCATGTGGCATAATTTACCCTTTTCTGCCTCATCCTTTCCTTTTCTCCCATTACACTACCTTTGTACCCCTTAATGAGGTTTTTTATCATCAGATTAGTTCATTTATATCCCCTCCCTCTATCTACGTATATCCCTTTTAAATATCACGATTATTATATAAATTTCAGTATTGACAGGTATCAGCTTCTCATATAGAAATGTAACCAGTTTGCTCTCATTGAATCACAAGTTATGTTTGTGGTGTGTGTGTGTGTGTGTGTGTGTGTATGTATGTGTGTGTATGTGTGTGTGTGTGTATGTTTTCCTTGTTTACCTTTTTATAGCTCTCTTGCGCCTTGTATTTGGAGATCACATTTTCCATTGAGCTCTGGCTTTTTGTAATGGTAACGGAATTTAAAGATCCTCTTGTATTGGCTTCGTTTTTGGGTTAAGTGTTAAAACCCAGAGCTTGTGAATCCCACAAATGGGATGGACTTGTTAATGTGAGGAGAGGGGGCTGAACAGGGAGGAGGTGGTGCCATGTATAGAGAGAGGCCAGAAGAACTTCTGGGAGCCAGCATCTGGAGGCTGCTGATACTGCAGGAGAGAGAGAGATGAGAACTGAGGATGGAACTGGGAGGAACCATGACTGGTGCTGGTACTTGGTCTGTCTATTTTGATGTGACTTTGTCAGATTGGTATGATGATTGATGGAAGACTGTGCTACTTTTGCAGAAGTTCTGGGACCTTGCTGTTGATTAAGAAGCCCTGAAAGAGGGTTTTCTTGTTGTATGTTTACAAAAATCCTGGAGGAGGGCCTTGTTGATGTTTTCATGGGTCTAGGGACTGTACTGATGATTTGTGCTAATTCCTTAGAACTTGTTGTTGAGTCTAGGTTGATTTCACAGGCAGAGAGTGAATTGATGAGGACACCGGCAATGTGTATCTATGTTGTGTCTTTGTTAAGTCTTGTCATCCAGGAAGAGAAACTGCTGAGAACTTGCCTGGGGTCAAGATGAAGAAAAGACCTTTCATTGGGTATTGAAGGCTGTGACAATATTGTAACCTAGTTGTTACCTAGGGGTGGATGGCCTTTGTGTTTTGTGATAGACTGAATGAATGCACTTTATGATTGGAAACTAATCTCCAATTGAGACTACTTAGTGGTAGAGTACTTTGACTTTTGTACTTTGTGCTTGAAATTCTGGAATTTGGGTACTGTCTTTCTTGAAGTTTTCAATTTGGGATCTCTTTCAGGAGGAGGCCAGTGAATCCTTTCAGTAACTATTTTATCCTCTGATTCTAGGACCTCAGGACAGTTTTCTTTGACAATCTCTTGGAGGATGTTATCCAGGTTGTTTTTTTCACCATGGCTTTCCTGTAGACCAATAATTCTTCAGTTATCTCTCCTGGATCTGTTCTCTAGCTCAATTGTTTTTCCAATGAGATATTTTACACTTTCTTCTAATTTTTCAATCTTTATGTTTTGTTTGACTGCCTCTTGATGTATCATAGAGTCCATAGCTTTGATTTGACTGATTCTAATTTTTGGGTGGGTTATTTTATTAAGTTTTCTTCTTTTTAATCTTTATTTCTTTGTTTCTTTATTTTTTGATTGATTTTTAAAATTTATTTTCTTGTTTACATCATTCATTTTCATGAGATTTTTGAATTACAGTTTTTCTCTCCATCTTTCCCCTACCCCAACCCCAAAACAGTGATCCCACTGTAAAGCCCGTCCCCTGATCTGCTCTCTTACTTTCTGGTAGGGCAGGGAGGGTCTCCCTACCCAAGCCCCTGTATATCTTAATTCCTAGTTGCAGGTATTGCAGAGCTTTAAATTCTAGATTCTTTCAATTCCTCACTTGTCACCCACCCCCACTGGAAGGACAAGCAATTCAATACAGGCTATGGATGTGTGATTATACAGGACATCTTCATAGTGGACATATTGTGACAGTGATCATCTGTCTCTCCTTCCTGTCCCTCCCCCTCTTCTTCCGTTTTCTATCCTGTCCCTGTCCCTTTACTGAAGTATGTGCTTCCAGCTTCCCTCGCCCAGACCCTGCCCTCCCCTCCCTTATTCCCCCTCTCATCCCCATGCTCCCTACTCTCCTGTGTGGCATGATGCCCAGTTTAGAGTTTATGCCATTTCTTCCCTAAGCCAAATTCAATGAGAGTAATTGAAAGTAAAATTGTAACAGTTATCCCTTGCCTCTTCTATATGGGATAATTAACCCCATTTTGTCTCTCCCTGTCTCCTCTCATTCTAGTCCTCCCCACCTCAGAATTTCGCCTTTTGAAGTATCATCCCTTCGTATTCAATTCATCCTATACCTTCTATATACACATATACACTCATGCT
>JAQQSW010004828.1:0-14348 GCA_028646575.1 Pseudocheirus occidentalis | reverse complement strand
ATAAACAAGTCAATGAAAAAAAGATGTAAAAGTAAAAATAAAGTATTATCTACATTCCAAAAAAAAAAAAAAATAATGCTTCCATGGTGTATCAGCAAGCACCATAGCATACCCAGGGCAGCTGCTAGCACAGGTTTTTAGATCTGCTTTTCTAAAGGAAAGCAACTCAAAATGGAGTAACAATCTTTCTTTAATCAAACAAACACATCATTTACTTAGTTCAGGGGGGAAAAGTCAGCACCCTGAACTCCAGAGAATACAAGCCCAAGTTACAAGCCCAAGTTACAAACACAAATTACAAACAGACCAAGAAACAGATCAGCAGATGGGCTTCCAACCATCTGACCATCACATCCATTACCTATTCAAGTTACCAGAGAGAGAAGCACCAACATCTAGGTTTTTCAAAGCCGGGGAGCTCAATGGCTTCCCAGAGTCTCATCTGGTCAAATCACACAACTCTTCTCAAAGTGAGACCCAAAGCAAAGCCTCACAGCAGGGCGTATATATAGGCTTCTCCTGGGTCAGCCCTCTTGACCCACTGTCCAATTACAAAGTAACAAGGTGTGGCCATTCCCAAAAAACAAGCCTCTTGCCACGGGTTCCATGTGACCACTAAATCAGGGAACATTCTCAGAGCCACTTAAGCAAAGGGGCTAGGGGCAGGAAAGAGCTTCATATTCCCATTACACATTGTGGGGAACAGGAGAAAATTTGGAAATGAAAAACTTGTGGAACTAAATGTTTTATGCTAAAAGTAAATAAATGTAAAAGAAAAAAAATCACACATAGTCAAACAAAATAAATTCTCCTATTGGCCATGTCCATAAAAAAAAATCATCTGGTGTGTTAGTTCCTATTCTGCTGTATTTGACTGTACTTGGGCTAGCCATTCTCTCTAAGCCTCATTTTTCACATGTGTGCAATACAGATTATATTATTTTTTGAGTCCTTTCCTGCTCTAACACACAATAGTTTGGCTATTCATGATACAGTGTTGTGGAACCCCTAGGTTCCTTCAAAATATAGCTTAGGGTCCACCTTTTGTACAACATTCTGTTTCATTGACTGTTGGGGCTCTCTTCTCTTTGAAATTACTTTCTTATTTTGTACTGATTTATAAAAATATGTTTTGTAGTCTCCTCACCAGCTGACTGTATTCTCCTTGAGGGCAAGGATTATTTTTTTATTGTATCCTCTTGTGTTTAGCACCGTGTCTTCCATGTTGGAAGTAAAGTACTTAATAACTTTCTGTGAGCTAATGACAATAACAACAATAGCTGGCATTTATATATGCTTTAAGGCTTGAAAACAATTTACAAATATTATCTCATTTCATGTTGAATAATCTAAGACGCTGAGAATTCAGGATTTCAGATGCATAAAAAGTAAAGAGAAATAACTTGGTATATGGAGTCCAGAGAGACCAAAAAAAAAAAAATCACATCACCTCAGGCAGACAGCTGGAGCTCTTCCAGGAAGTAAATGTTTCTTGATTGCAGATTACATTATTGCTCTGGAGAGATTGTCTAACAATGAAGCCTTGGGAAGTACATAGGAGAAGGCATTCAGTCCTTTTTCTTACCCAATTTCCGGTGGCAAGTCACAAAATCATATAATTTTTTAAATAGGAGGGATGTTCAAAGTCATCTAGCCCAACTACTCTGTGAAGCAAGAATTCCCTGAAGGCTGGTCTCTGGGTAAGGGGGATAAATTCTGGCTGGAGAAGAGAAAATGAAACCTCTTTTAGGAGCCAAAAAGGTGGGAGACTATCAGAGTAGACCTTAGAAAGTACCTCATGCAGCACCCTTCCTCCATTTTACCTAGAAGGAAAATGAAGCTCCGAGAGGAGAGTGGTTTATATTTGATATATTTGAGGATATATTTGAGAGTTTGTTGGGGTGTAACAATAGGCAGCAAAGTGGGAAAAGGGCTCCTGATTAAACATCAGGAAATCTGGGCTTGAGCCCTGGCTTGGGACATCAGTTAGTTACAAGATCATAAAAATCTTAAATAGCAATGTTAGTATTTGACCTTGAATCAGTGACATTGAATCCAGAGCTCTTCTATTTTTTCTAGAAACTGTTATGATGCTTCATTGTCAGTAAAGGATTCAAGTAGAGTGGATGTTGCATAACACAAAAGGTTCATGATTTGTGCAGGATCTACATGATATAACTATTGGGGCCTTTTCCAATTCTGAGGATTAAGGCTATTTCCCTATAACTTTAGTGACCAAGCTGTTTCTCAGGGAGTATTTTATTGTGGAATAGAAATCCATTTCAACTGTGGAGGACAACCTGAGCAAATGTGCAGAGGTAGGAAAGTACAGGAGAAGTATGGAGATATGCTAGTAGTCTTTTTTGGCCGAAAATATTATGTGATGGAAAATAATATAAAATTAAGTGGAAAACACAAGTTAGAGCCAAATTTTTGAGGGTCTTAAATACCAGGCTAAAGAATTTATATTTTATGTTATGAGTAACAGAGAGCCACTCAAATAGCTGACATGGTCCAATCTGTGTATTACTTTGACAGCTGTTTGGGGAATTGTTTGGAGAGGAGAGAGAGTAAGCAGGAAGGCCAGCTGGGAGGCTATTAAACTAGTCCAGGATAGAGATGGTGAGAACCTGAATTAGGTTGATAACAGTGAGTGGAAAAGGAACAATTGTAAGATATATTCAGAAGTAGTGCCTTCGAAGATATAGTCTGGAACTAGTACCTAGCCTGTGTCAATTATTTTCCATTTATCCTATGCCTACCTTGCTTTGTATATATTTGTTTGAATACCCTCTCCCTCCATTAGATAGTAAGCTCCTTGAGGGCAGGTACTGTCTTGCCTCTTTTTGTACTCTCAGCACTTAGCACAGTGCCTGATACATAGTAGGTGCTTAATAAGTGTTCACAGGAAGTAGAATCAACATGTCTTGACAACTGATGGAATATGGAAGGAGGTTAGGAGGTAGAGGGAAGAATCAAAGTTGATTCTGAAATTTCAAATTTAATCAGCATCAGCAGCACATTTGGGGAGAAGTGCAAAACAAGTACTAGATCTCTCTCTCTCTCCCTCTCTCTCCCTCTCTCTCTCTCTCTCTTTCTATCTCTATCTCTTTTTATGTCTTCCTTACAGTGTCTTCCTTGTAGACTGTTCCTGTATGTCTGGATAGGTCTAGAGGCATCTGCTCCTTGTACTATTTCAGAGTAGACACAGCCTGCACCAGAATAGAGAGATTGGTTCCCCATAGGCACTGAGATAAAGGCAAAGGTGGTGGAAGCAGGGACTAAAAATGTGACACTGGGAGTATGAAAGATGGGATATATTTGAGAGTTTGTTGGGGTGTAACAATAGGCAGCATAATGTAGTGGGAAAAGGGCTCCTGATTAAACATCAGGAAATCTGGGCTTGAGCCCTGGCTTGGGACCTCAGTTAGTTACATGACCTTGGGTAAATAAGTCCTGCTTGGAATATCAATTAGTTGCATGACCTTGGGCAAGTCACCTTCCCACTCTCCTCAATCTGGACCTCCATGTTCTTCTGAGACACATGAAGACAAATAGACTATGCAATCTCTAAATCTCCTTCCAAGCCTAAATCCTTGATTCTCTTTTCCATGTCTCACAAACTATGAATCCGATATGTTGCACAGGTATCTCGTTGGGTGGGTAGAGAGCTTAGTATCTGAAATTTAAAACTGCCTGGAAGTTGAACTACAAGGCCTCATGAAGCCTCCATCCAGACTTTTATATTTCTGCTTTCCATTGTTGCCTGAAGAAAACCATTACACAGTTTAATATATACTTGCAATAAAAGAATGTCTTTCTAAGAACCCTAAAGGCATCTGTTTAATTCCTTCTGAATTCTCCTAATTAGAGTCTTTTGTTGCATCCTAACAATTGATTGCTGATAATGATGTTTACACCCATCTACATCCCTGTAGATGGTTTCCAAAGAGGCATGACATCTTTTACTCAGATTGTGCACGTTTGTATAAGGACAGGATGCTTGCTAGACTTTTAATCTTTTCCCCATCAATCTCCCTTCCAGGTTTAGGCCATGTCTACAACATAATAACTCTTTCTGCAGAATTTCAGCTGTATGTCCAACTCTATACAGGACTTCTTTAATAGGATGCCCCCGCTGCGTCCATAATAATTGAACTTAAATTTCCACCTAAACCTGCTACTTTGGATTTCACTATTTATTTTTATGATAGTACCAGTCATCATGGCTCTAGTGTTCAAAACCCTAGAATTATATTAGACTCTTCCCTCTCTTTTGCCCCTCTTATCCAAAAATTTACCAAATCTCATTGATTCCATCTTGCAAATATATCACTTCCATCACCTTCTATTTATTCCCACTGTCACCGTTCTACCAGTGACTGTCACAATAGTTTCCCAGAATTCTTTGTGTGTGCCCCCATCCACCTAATCTTTTCTTCATGTGTCTGACAAAATAAAATTTCTTACAGATATCAGATGATCTAGTCAGGTCACTCCTCTACTTAAAAATTTCATTGTCTGTCTATTGTCTAAGAAGTTCAAATTAATTTGCAAATATCAAGGCCTTCCATAATCTTTTTCTACCTTCACTTTAAAGTCTTATCTCATATCGCTACCTTCCATGCACTCTATACTTCAGATGGTCTGAGTTTGTCTAGAACTCGCTTTTGCCCCTAGTTGCTTTCCTTTTTAAACTTGGAATCCCTTCTCAAATACCACCACCTTCTCAAAGCTTTCCTTGTTTTTTTTTCTCCCACTCTCTCATAATAACTTGCCTGATAACGTATATAATATTTTGTTTTATATCTTTTTAATGCATTCATCATGCAATATTATGTATATTATAGCTATCTATATTAATCTTATTTCCTTATGCTTGGCCGTAACTACTGGGCAATTAACCAATAAGATGGCAAATGTACAGGGTTTTGCAAACCTTCAAGTGCTATATAAACATTCATTATTACTTCTTTTTTACAGGAGTATAAGCTCTTTGGATGAAGGGACGAAGTTTTATCTTATTACCACATATTTACTTTGTTTAGATTTTGTACATGTGCACAAGTCATTTCATCCTATAGATTGTAAGTGGGGGTTGGGGAGGGACTATTTCATTTTTGTCTTTGTATCTCCAGTGCCTAGTATAATGTCTGATACATAGTAGGCACTTAATAAATGCTTGTTGTGTGCTTTTTTTGTTTTGTTTTGTTTTTGGAGGGCAGTTGGGGTTAAGTGACTTGCCCAAGATCACACGGCTAGTTTTTGTGTTAAGTGTCTGAGGCTGGATTTGAACTCAGGTCCTCCTGCTCTATTCACTACACCACCTAGCCACCCCTTAATAAATGCTTGTTGACTTATTGTTACCTAAATGTTGCATATTCCCCAGCACGTGGGGGAGGGCTTTAAACACAATAGGTCTTCAATAAATATTTGGTATTAAAGAAAGTCTGATGTGATATCTGACTGTGTTAGATTATCCCATAGCACATACTGTAATGTTAATGGAATCTAAAGATCTTCAATGCCCCTTTGTATTGGCAAGTACTTAGGTACTTAGCACCTCATTTCAAGTTAACACCTTGTTTAAGCTATTTAATTAATACAGAAATAGTTAACATGTTGGGAGGAAGTTGCTGATGTAACAGGAAGGGGATAAGGTATATATAAGGAAAAACCTCAGCTTGGAATGGCAGAATTTCCTGGAGTAAGCATCTGGAGAGTGGAGCTTCTGCTGAGACCTTTCTTCTGCTGAGGCCTTTACTTTGGGAACTTCTGCTGAGAATTCCAAGAACCAGGCTGAGGAGCTACCATGAGTGAGAAAGGTGGATCCCTGCTTGAGGGAGCCTGTTCTGTTGTGAAGGCTTGGGAAAGTGGGTGTTCGCTGCATTAACCATGTGTACCAATTTCATGGCTACTTAATGACTTTGGCTTTCTGGTTCTGGGATTCAGTTTTCTAGTACTTGAATAAAGGCTTTGGTTCCACCCTCCATGTGGAGAGTCTGCTACATTTTGTGATTCACAACTATACCAGCATATTCATAACCACTGTGGGTGTTGTGAATATTGCATTATTGTTATACATATGGATGAAACTGGAAGGAGAATAATAAAATGGTGCCAAAAAAGAATAGATTTAAAATTTTTTCCATTTTGAAGTGTTAACATGGGCAACAGTGGGGGAAAGTATATGACTCTAATGCCTTAGGACTGGATGTGCTGGATAGTAGGAGGGAAAGGATATGTCATTAAAACTGATGAAGTTTCAAAGAATTGCTATAGGTGAAACATTTTTTAAGCCATCAAGAAACTGATTTTCAAGGAGAGTAAGATACAAAAAAACCTGCAGGATCATGGATATATTAAAATTATGGAAAAGATATCAACTATTGACAATATTGACAATTATACCTATTTTTCATTTCTATAAAGGGTACATGCATTAATAAGACATGAAAATATCAGAAGTAAATGGGAGGACTCTTATGCTAGAAATTTTCCTCAGCCTACTACATCTTTACATGTATACAATTAAGTACAAATTGTGCTACATTTATCATTTCTTCATAAAAAATATTTTGAGGAGCAAAACTCAACCTTTGTTATCGCCAATAAATTTACTAAGGTCATGCAAAGTTCTTTAATGGAAGAAATCTCAGAGATAATTTTGTTTAATGAACTTCTAGTTATCTATATGAAAATGTCAAATGGGGCAATATGTATTCAACCATTCCCATGTCCTACACAGTATCTCTAATGAAGAAAGACCCATTATAAATCATGACCTCCAGATGCTTCTGTATGTAGATACCATCATATGAATTGAATCAAGTCCCAAAATAGTACATAGCCTCTTTCTTCAAGGAGAACCATATATAAGTAAAGGAATTAATATTAGTAATACACATACACAAATCAAGTGGATTACAGACAACAAACAGGAAACAAGTTTTTATTAAGTGTTTATTCAATGTGAAGAATGTGCTAAGTGCTGGGGATAAAATACAGCCATAATCATTATGATAGCTCTGGCTCTCAAGGAGTTTACATTTTAAGGGGGAAGACAACAAATAAAAGAAAATAAAAAAGATGGGCTTGTGGAAAGAGAAGGTACCCAGGTCAACCATGGAGAACATGGTTGCAGAGTCAATAGAGTCAGAAGCACAGTCAGAAGGGGAATGAAGCATAGCCAGCCAGGGACATTCCCCAAAATAGAGTCCTAGAAAGGAATTCACCAATAGGAGAAGAGGGGGTAGTGTAGCAAAGGGATATCACAGGATGAGAAGGCCCCAGACATTGAAGGAAGATTTTATATTATTCAGACTATGTCATGCAGTTTGGTTGGCTACCTGTTGAGTTGATCTATCCATACTTACAGCTTACACAACTACCCACAGATGGACAAGTATTAAATAAAAGGAGGAGAAAAAAAGGAATACTTTTGGGAAATACTGCAGCGCTTTAATCACTCTACAGGACTCCCTGACACAAAAATTCACCTTTTAAACTCTAATATTGCTTCTGTTACACTATATAGCTATCCATCATGGAATGCTACAATTGAAGAATCAGAATTGTGGGAAATCAGAGGAAATAGAGACATGTTTGGTAGGTGTAAGTATTATCCTTCTGCACTTATGAAGTAATATAAATGATATCAATAAAGATATCTTTGTGAAGGATGCAAAAAGCATGAGAAAACATATACACACACATATACATATGTATATATAAACTAACACAAATCAAAGAGAATCAGGAAAAAAGTGATATATACAATAACTGAAACAATAGAAATGGAAAGAACAAAAATGAACAAAACATTTGAATGCTGGGCAATCATAATGACTGAGGTTGATCCTTAAGAAGAGATGAAAAAAGTTTAATTCTCTACTTTCTTTGTAGAAGTTGGTCACTATGAGTAAGGAATATCATACATTCTGTCAGACTCAGATTAGTTTTGCTGAATTACTTTTTTTCTCATTCTTTGTTACTGGGGACGGCTCTCTTGGGAGTGGATGGAGGAGACATATATGAATGGGATGGAAAAGAAAAGTTATGAAGAAATAGTTGAAAGGCATTTATGATTTGAAAGAGTAAGTGGGCTGGTCATGTAACAAGGGAGAAGAATGACAAATGGATGGCAAAGTATTACACTGATATACTTAAAGTATTTTAAAAGACCAAAAGAAAGCCTCCTGATTAATAGAGTATATTCTCTACGAAGATTTAAAGAAGAATATGGATAATGATCACATGGGTGAAAAGGCATGACTGGGTTTTGGCCCTTATAATAGAAGGTAGTACCCAACACAGTCTTCCCTTTCTCTGCAGCCCAGTACAGCATGGTGTCTAGGTATGAGCCGTAGGCTGCTGCTGTTCCTAGGCTATTACTCTTTAGTAACAGGATATGCTGTCATCCTCTCCCTTCTAACCTTGGGCAAGTCACTCAACTGTGGCATCTCTCACTTGCATTACTCAACTAATTACTAACTAACTAACCAACAAAGGATAGATCATAGAATAACAGAAAATCATAGTTGCCAAGACCCTCAGAGGTCAACTAGCCTAACTAGTATTGAAATACTAGTTTAATAAAGATCCCTCTACAGTGTAACTGCAAGTCATCACTCAGCCTGTCCCTAAAGACCTCTAGTGAAGAACTAATTGCCCCCTCCTTTCAGTGTTGTTGAATCATTTTTTCAATCTTGTCTAAACCTGTTTGGAATTTTATTGGCAAAAATACTGAAGTGGTTTACCATTCTCTTCTCCAGGCTCATTTTGCAGATGAGGAACTAAGGTAAACAGTTAAGTGACTTGCCCAGAGTCACCCAGCTAATAAGTGACTGAGGCCAAATTTGAATTCAAGAAGATGAGTCCTTCTGATTCCAAACCCAGTGTTCTATCCACTATACCACCTAGCTGTCCCTGTCTCCTCCCATGGTTCCAGTCCTCTGGCAATCCATTCCACTTTTAGATGACTCATTTTTAAGAAACTTCTTTTTTTTAAATCAAACCTATTTTCCCCCTTTTTAAAATTTCCACCTATTTTCCTTATTTCTGTCTTCTTTCACATGATAGTGCATCAGTACTTAAAAGACATCAGTCACATCCCTCCCCCCACTCTGAGGCTTCTCCAAGCTAAACATCCAGGTTTCCTTCAAGTTTTCCTCATATAAAATTCTATCAAGTCCCTTCACCAACCTGATTATATTCCTCTACATACTGTTTGGCTTGTCATCATCTTTTTAAAAAATGTGATGGTCAGAACTGAATGCAGAACTCCTGAAAAAGTCTGGTCAAAACAAAAAAGAGGCTTCAACATCAAATATATGTGAGAATCTAAATTGTTTGTGTAAAATTATCCTTTGACGAAAATGTGCCTATATTGAAAATAAAATGAGACTTGATGTCAGTATGGCATCATGTCTAGAGAGATGACCTTGGAGTCAAGATGCCCTGGTTTCCAACACATAATCTCTGGGTAATTCTGGGGGAAGCCCCTTAACTTCTTGTTGTCTCAGGAACCTCCAAGATGACAAGTTCCAAAGCAATTGCTAAGCTGTATTGATAGGAAAAGTTCTCTCAAAGAGGAGCTCCCTGTATCAATCATAACTATGGTCCAAAAAATATTAAGATGAAGAAATTAAATACTTACTTAATTTTTTTTATTGATTTGTTTGCTTGCTTTTAGTTTACAAGATTCAGTTCCACAATCTCTTGAGTTTCAAATTTTCTCTCCTCTTTCTCCCTGCCCCCCCCATGGAGGCATGCAATAAAGTATAGGATCTGCAAATACTTTCATATTAGACATTAGTCTGGTTGTAAAGAAGGGTTGTAACCGAGGGAATGAACAGTGGGAAAGAGGAAACAAAATCAAACATGGAAAAGAAAGAGAGCGTGTAGTTTGCTTCAGTCTGCATTTAAACTCTTTTCTTTCTAGATCTTTTTCTGAATGTAGACATCTTCTTCCATCCTGAGTCTTTTAGAGTTGTCTTATAACCTTGAATTACTGAGAAGAGTCCAGACTAACAAAGTTGGTCATCACACATACATTGTGCCTGTTATTGTGTACAAATTTCTCCTGGTTCTGCTCCTCTCGCTTAGCATCAGTTCAAATAAGCCTCTCCAGGTAAATATGAAGTCCATCTGCTCCTCATTTCTTATAGCACAATAGTATTCCATTACATTCATATAACACAAGTTGTTTAGCCATTCCCCAGTTGATGGGCATCCTCTTAATTTCCAGTTTTTTGCCACCACAAAGAGAGCTGCAATAAATATTTTTGTACATATGGGTCTTCCTGCCACTTCTCTCATCTCTTTGTGACACAACCCTAGAAGTTGCATTACTGGGTCAAAGGGTACGAAATTATTTATAGCTCTTTGGGCATAGTTCCAGATTGCTCTCCAGAATGGCTGAATCAATTCACAACTCCAGCAACAATGTATTAGTGTTTCAATTTTTCTACATCCTCTCCAGCATTTGTCATTTTCCTGTTTTGTCATCTTAGCCAATCTGACTGTTGAGATGTGGTTCCTCAGAGTTGTTTTGATTTGCACTTCTCTAATCAATAGTGATTTAGAGCATTTTTCATATGCTTATAGATATCTTTACTTTCTGCCTCTCACCATTTATATCCTTTTCTGTTCATATCCTTTGACTATTTATCAGTTGGGGAATGACTTGTATTCTTATAGATTTGACTCAGTTCCCTGTATATTTTAGAAATG
Source organism: Pseudocheirus occidentalis (assembly GCA_028646575.1). NCBI lineage: Eukaryota > Metazoa > Chordata > Mammalia > Diprotodontia > Pseudocheiridae > Pseudocheirus > Pseudocheirus occidentalis. Next base: position 3,614 of record JAQQSW010004828.1, on the reverse strand, counting down.
AGGCCTTTATCAGAGATGCTGATTGTAAAAATTCTTTCCCAGTTTCCCACTTCCCTCTTAAGCTTGGTTACATTGCCTTTATTTGTATATAAAATTTTCAATTTAATGCTTAGTCTCTTCTTTGCCTAATTTGATTCCCTTTTCTTCTTTAATTGCTACTGCTAACATTTCTAGTACCAGATTGAATTAGAGGGATGATAGTGGACATCCTTTTTTCACCCCTAATCTTATTGGAAATTCTTCTAGTTTATACTGATTACATATAATACTTGCTGAAACTTTAAATATACAGTACATATTATTCTAAGGAAAACTCCATTTATTCCTATACTTTCTAGTGTTTTTAACAGGAATGGATGTTGTATTTTGTCAAAAGTTTTTTCTGTATCTATTGAGGCAATCATATAGTTTCTGCTAGTTTTATGGTTGATATGATCAATCATACTGATGTTTTTTCTAATATTGAACCATCCTTGCATTCTGGAATAAATCCTACCTGATCAAAACATATAATTCTTGTGATAAGTTGCTATAGTCTTTTTGCTAATATTTTATTTAAAATGTTTACATCTATATTCATGAGGGAGATTGATCTATAATTTTCTTTCTCTGTTTTGTCTCTTCCTGATTTAGGTATTAGTACCATATTTGTGTCATATAAAGAATTTGGTAGCACTCCTTCTTCACCAATTTCTCCAAATAGTTTATAGAGTGTTGGGATCAATTATTCTTTAAATGTTTGATAGAATTCACTAGTAAATCCATCTGGTCCTGGAGTTTTTTTCTTAGGGAGTTCACTGATGACTTGTTCAATTTCTTTTTCTGAGATGGGGTTATTTAAGTAATTTACTTCCTCTTCAGTTAATTTGGGCAATTTATATTTTTGTAAATATTCATCCATTTCACTAAGATTGTCAAACTTATGTACATGCAATTGGGCAAAATAATTCTTAATTATTGTTTTAATTTCCTTTTCATTGGAGATAGATTCACCCTTTTCATTTTTGATACTTGAAATTTGTCTTCCTTCTCTTTCTTTTTAATTATATTGACTAAAAGTCTACCAATTTTATTGTTTTTTTTCATCAAAACAACATTTATTAGTTCATTAGTTTTCTTAATTTCAATTTTATTAATCTCTCTTTTGGTTTTCATTATTTGTAATCTAGTATTTAATTGGGTATTTTCAATTTGTTCTTTTGCTAGCTTTTTCAATTCCATGCCCAATTCATTGACCTCCATTTTTTTCTAATTTATTCATGTATGCATTTGGGGATATAAAACTTACCCTAAGAACTACCTTTGCTGCAACCTGCAGGTTTTGGCATGATGTCTCATTATTGTTATTCTCTTGAATGAAGTTACTGATTGTTTCTATAATTTCTTGTTTGACCCGCTCATTCTTTAGGATTAAATTATTCAATCTCCAATTAGTTTTTTGCCTACCTTTCCATGGCCCTTTATTACATATAATTTTTATTGCATCATGATCTGAGAGTGATGCATTTAATATTTCTGCCTTTCTGCACTGAATACTGAGGTTTTTATGCCTTAGTACATGGTCAATGTGTATGTGCCATGTGCCGCTGAGAAAAAGATATATTCCTTATCCCCATTCAGTTTTCTCCAGAAATCTATCATGTTTAGCCTCTCTTTAATTCTATTTGTCTCCTTAACTTCTTTCTTGTTTATTTTGAGGTTAAATTTATCAAGTTCAGAGAGAGGGAGATTGAGATCCCCCACTAATATAGTTTTGCTATCTATTTCTTCCTCTAATTCCCTTGACTTTTCTTCTAGGAACCTGGATGCTATACTGCTTGGTGCATATATGTTAAGTAACATACTTTTCAACTAACCAAACATAAAACACAACATATAATTATAAGCATTCAGGCATATGACAGAAATAGGGACTGTCATTAATTCTAATGTGCCAGAGGGATGGCACATAATGAAATGCAATTTTAAAAAAAATCATTTGTTTTCTTTGTGTCTTTCAAGCTTATCATAGATTGCTAAGGAAGGAGTTGCTTTTAAGCTCAATATTAATTCTGCATGTACACACATATTTACAAATACATACACATATTATATATATATATATATATATAAAGTATATGTGTATACACACATATATTCATATATATGTGTATGTATAGTGATTCTTCATAATAAGAATTTTAAAAGACAGAAGAAGAAAAAAATCAGGAAATCTAAGTAATACATCTCAAAAATTTGTGTTTTGATGTAGACTCCCAACTCTACAAAGGAATGATGTATATTTTAATATCTTTTCTTCGAGGTCAGGCTTAGTTTTTAGTTGTTCTTTCCCTTTACATCATTGTGCTCACTATCTATATTATTTTCTTGATTCTGTTTACTTTACTTTGCATCAGTTCATCTCAATCTCCCCATGCTTGCCTGTATTCATCATACCTAACAATTAAGTAATATCTTATTATATTCATGGACCATGATTGCAACAAACATTTAAGTGCCTAATACACGAAAACTCTCAGAAGTACCAATATGATCTAATTTATATATAAACTTTGCATTAAAAGATTCTATCAAGGCTACAAGTCTTCAAGGAAAAATTGGGTGATGACTTGTAGATATATTGTAAAGGAATTCTTGCTAAAGCACAAGTTTGCCTAGAAGACCATTGAGGCTCAATCCAATTATGAGATTTCTTCCAAGTCTATTAAGATATACATAGTTTATATATAGATATAGGTATACATACATACATGTATGTGTGTATACACCAAAATTCAACACCATAATTCAAATGTGAGTAAAGATTATAAGCAGAGAATGGCAAGAAAAGTTTGAGTTGGAAGAATATTTATAGCTAAAGATATCATAGAACACTTAATCGGGAACTAGCACCTAAGCTTGGCTTTTAAGAACAGGAAGTATTTTGGGATGCTGCAGTGCAAACCAAAGGAAATCATTCAACTCAGGCAGGAAGACTTATGCAAAAGTACAGGTGTAGTGGGGAGAGGTTAGAATGAAATGGGGGTTTGTTAAGTAGTCCAATTTAGAAGGAACATAAAAATGCTACATGAGAAGTACTATGAAATGAAGTTTTAAGGCAGGTGGCAGTCAGCTTACATAGAATCTTAAATGTAAGAAATCTGCTTTCTATCCTGTGGGCAATGAGGAGCCACAGACAGTTTCTGAGCTAGGTAGCAATATGATCTTTGTATTTGGAAGATGTATTCAGCACCTCTATAAAGAAGCAACTGCAAAAGAAAAAGATGAGTAGATTGGAAGAGCTACAAGATTTTATTCTAATGACCCAGTGAAGTAGAACTGAAGACTTTTGTCTGCATAGCAGGAATAGGGGTGACAAACAGGGGAGTAGATGCTTTACACATACTGTTAAAGTACAATTCACAGGGGGCAGAGCCAAGATGGCGGCATAGAAGCAGCAAGGTCCCGCAGCTCCCACACCACCACCCTAAACACCTATGAAATATGAGCCCAGACAAAGTCTAGGACTCTCAGACTCACAAAAATACAGAAAACACATCTCTTACTGAAAGCAGCTCAGCAGCAGGGACTCATCACAGCGGCCGGGAGTGGAGGCTGGCCCAACCTCAAGCCGA
>JAQQSW010004827.1:0-14348 GCA_028646575.1 Pseudocheirus occidentalis | reverse complement strand
AGAGAGAGAGGGAGAGAGAGAGAGAGGAGAGGGGGGGAGGGAGAGAGATCAGTGATGAGAAAGTGGTGTTAGTAAATGTAAGCTCACAATCCCTTTGAGGGATCATGGAAAGTGGCACCCTGGACACCCCCAAAGTGCAGTCCTTAGATTTACAGACATGTGAGTCATGGCATCTAGATGTAATTCTAGCCCAATATCTCTCTTGGATAAAGGAGAAGGCGGCTCCCCTTCGGAGGTCCACAGCCTCAGCCAGCGGACCACTGATACAAAAGGGCTGCTGTCTAGTGATCACTCAGGTCACCCTCTTGACAATCATCCTTGTTGCATACAGTAGACACCACAGGCTTCCCCTTCTTATGGTTGACAATAACCTCCATGCTACTTGTAAGTGTGAATTTGTGATTGGTCAGAGAAGTACCATGTTGTCCGGAGGAGTGGGGAATTCAGCAGCAGGGCTGGTAGACAAGGCTTTGTTAGGTAGGCTCCTTTGTTAGGAGCGGGGTAGAAAGAAAGTTATGAACAGTTGACGAAAAAACTGGGGGTGGGAAGATGGATACTTAAAAAAAAAAAGTGAAAAGAAGACTTAAAGTTATGTGGGCTTGGCCAGTCAGATCCATCAGGACTCAATGGAACAAAGGAAAAGTGTTTAGAGCTAGGAAATAAAGGTGACTCCAAATGTCTCCTTCAGGGGGTTTGAAATAAGGCAACCAGCACTTATTACCCAGAGAACAGAGACAAGAGGCTTTGGAAAGACAAGAGGAATTTTACATCTGATTAATAAAATGACAGACACAACAGAGGTTGTCAATTACATTTTAAAAACTTTCCATTTAAAAACTTATAAAACTACAAGTGAATATGAACTTTTATTTATTTATTTTTCGAAATTTGAGACTTTGGGCTAAATACTCAATCTTTCTAATTTCCTCATCTGAACAATAGTGTTGGCTTCAAATTAAAGTTAGAAGGGGCTTTAGAGAACATCCAATCTAAGGGCTCTTAATTTGAGGTTTGGGGGTTGTTGGGTTTTTTTTTAATATTTTGATAACTGTAGTTATAATTGGTTTTCTTGGTGACCCTATGTATTTCATTTATATGCTTTGAAATACATGATTCCAGGAAGGGACCCATATCCAACAGAATCTGTTATGTACTGTCAGGTACGTCTGTGCATCTGATGGTTTTGCTAAGTCGTTTTACCTTGTCCCCAGGTGAAGGGAGGGAGAGGAAGGTTTGATCTGCTTGAGCATGAAAAACAATTGTAGAAACCTAGAAATGAAATTAGGAGAGCAGGGGGCCACTAGGTGGTGCAGTGAGTAAAACACTGGCCCTGGAGTCAGAAGGATCTGAGTTCAAATCCAAACAGATACTTGACACACTTAATAGCTGTGTGACTTTGGGCAAGTCACTCAACCCCAATTGCCCTCCAAAAAGAAAAAAAAAGTTAGAAGAGCAGATTTATAAATTTAAGTTGTGAGCATTTACCCATGGGTAGTATTTACGAATGCTTGATACAATGTTTTGTTATTTTTTTATTTTCTCAACTTAAGAAAGTGAGGGAGAAAATGTAGATACTACAGATTAAACTCAAAAGCATGTTGTGTTGGAGCAGCTAGGTGGCACAGTGGATAGAGCACTTGAACCTCCAGTCATGTGGACCTGAGTTCAAATCCAGCCCCAGACACTTACTAGCTGTATGATCCTGGACAACTCACTTAACTCCAATAGCCTCCCCAAATAAGTGTATTGTAAGTTGGTTTGCCAACACCACCCCCTGTATATAAGGGTCATCTACTGTAACTTCCCACTCAATGCAGGAATCTTCTCTATAGATTCCCTAATAGGTCATCATCTGGCTTCAACATGAACCCTTCCAGTGATGGGGAGCTCATTCACACTATTATTGGTCATTCCTTATCATTAGGACTTTCTTTCTTCAGAACTAGAATCTCCATTCTGTAAGACCAGAACTGGCCCAATCTCTGCCTCTGGGGCTAAGCAGAAAAAAAACCTTTCCCTTTCTCAGATCAGGTAGCCTTTCAGATCCCTGTAGACAGTTGTCACGTGTCATATCCTCTCTCTCCCTCAAGTATTCACTTCTCTTTGACCATCCTTAGCATTACCCTCTGGATGCAAAGGAGTCCAGCCTGCTAATGTCCTTTCTACAATATGGCAACCAAACGTAATATTCAAGGTAGGATCTGAGACACCTGGATCCTGGACGCTTAAACTCAAGTCACTGAGTTTAGGTCCCTTCTGGCCCAGCTCTTCTTCTACCTTCAGTTTCTCTTCTTAATGACTCCTTAGCATCCTTCAAGGCTCAACACCAGGTCAGGAAGTTCTCCTGATCTCCTGAATTGTTATTGTGTTGTCCCTTCTCAAATGTTGTTGTTGCTAAGTGGTTTCAGTTGCGTCCAACTTTTCATGGCCCCATTTGAAGATTTCTTGGCAAAGATACTGGAGTAGTTTGTCATTTCTTTCTCCAGTTCGTTTTACAGATGAGGAAACTGAGGCAAACAGGGTTAAGTGACTTGCCCAGGATCACACAGCTAGTGTTTCAGACCAGATGAGAAGGCCAGGTGAGAAGAAGGTCATTGGTAAGGACCCTGTATTTTGGGGAAAATTGAAGATAAAAGGAAGAGGGGATGGATGGATAGTATCATGGAAACAACAAACAGGAACTTGTACAGACAGGTAGTGGTGGACAGACTTTTTAAAATATTAATGAATTTATTTTTAGTTTTCAAATTCACTTCTATAAGGTTTAAATTCTAAATTTTCTCCCTCTCCTTCCCTTCCCTCCTCCCTAAGACAACCTGCAATCTGATATAGGCCCTATATATACATTTACATTAGACATTTTTTCACATTAGTCATGTTGTAAAGAAGAATTAGAACCAATAGAAGGAACTATGAAAGAGAGAGACAGAGACAGACAGAGACAGACAGAGAGACAGACAGACAGAGAGACAGACAGAGACAGAGAGAACACAAATAGTATGCTTCAATCTGCATTTAGATTCCATACTTCTTTTTCTGAATGTGGATAGCATTTTCCATCATGAGTCTTTTGAAGTTGTCTTAGATGTTTGCATTGCTAAGAAGAGCTAAGTATCAAAGTTAGTCATTGTACAATGTGACTGTTACTATGTACAATGTTCTCCTTGTTCTGTTCCCTTCACTCAGCATCAGTTCATTCAAGTCTTTCCAGGTTTTTCTGAAGCCTGTCTGCACAATAGTATTCCATTACATTCATGTACCACAACTTGTGTAGTCATTTCCCAACTGATGGGCATCCCCTCAATTTCCAATTCTTAGCCACTACAAAAAGAGCTGCTACAAATATTTTTGTACATATGAATTCTTTTCCCACTTGTATGATTTCTTGGGGATACAGCCCTAGAAGTGATATTGCTGGGCCAAAGGGTATGCAAATTTTTATATCCCTTTGGGCATAGTTCCAAATTGCTCTCCAGAATGTTTGGATCAGTTCACAACTCCACCAACAAAGCATTAGTGTTCCAACTTTTCCACATCCTCTCTAGCATGTATAATTTCCTTGTTTGTCATGTTAGCCAATCTGACCAGTGAGATGTGGTACCTAAGAGCTGTTTTAATTTGCATTTCTCTGATCAATAGTGATTTAGAGCATTTTTCATATGATTATAGAAATCTTTAACTTACTCCTCTGAAAACTGCCTGTTTATATCCTTTGACCATTTGTCAATTGGGGAATGACTTGTATTCTTATGAATTTGACTCAATTCTCTGTATGTTTTAGAAATGAGGCTTTATCAAAGACACTGGTTGTAAAAATTCTTTCCCAATTTTCTGCTTCACTCCTAAACTTGGTTACAGTGTATGTACACTTTTATAGCTCTTTGGGGCGTAGTTCCAAATTGCCCTACAGAATGACTGGATCAGTTCCCAGCTGTGGTGGACAGACTTTGAGAGATAATGGAGGATAGAAGGGCCTGGGGTGCTTTGGTCCACGGAGTCATGAAGAGTCAGACACGACTCAACATTGAAAAAGATCTCCCTTCTCAAATAATCTTGTATTTACTCAGCTGAGTAAATAATGTTGTAGTTCAGAGAAAGTAAACTCCCTGAGAGTAGGAACTCTTCCTTTACACATCCAGAGTCTAGAATGAGGCTTTGCAACTTGGCAGGTACTGAATGGTGGTTGGCCTATAGTAAGAGGCTCAATAGAATGCTTTTTGCTTGACTAAGTGGTGATAATGAATGAAACCAAATCATGCCTATGCAGAGACCAAGCCTGAATGTGAGGCTTGGACTCTGAATATTGTAACATCATCTTGTTTGGTCCTCAGAACCCTGGGAGATAGGTACTATTATTATACCCATTTTATAAATGAGAAAACCAAGGCAGGCAGAGGTTAAATGACTTGCCCAGAGTCACACAGCTAGTTAGCATCTGACCTGGGATTGTTAGTTTTCCTGATTCCAGGCACAGATTCCATTGAATCAATAGCTACTTTTGAGAGAGAGGTGGGAAACTGGATTTAGGGTCACATGATCTGACTGCAAATCCTGACTGTGCCACCTGAGTGACCTTAAGCACGTCGTCACTTAACCTTTGTGGTCCTTGGTTTCCTTCCTCAGTGAGGACCAGAGGACACTTACAAGGGTCTTTACAATTCTATGTGAATGAATGAGCCTAAAAGCCTGAATTGTGTCTCCCAGTTACTGAAGGGGAGAAATCTCTTTTCCCTAATCTAGCCCAGAATTCAGGAGGAGTCACTCTCCAGCCCCCAGGGTCAGCAGCCTCCTTTGTCCTCACTTGGTCACCTCCTCCTCCATCTCTGGCTCTAGAGCTTATCCTCATTAGGATCCCATAGCCCTTTGTTTTTCTCTCTCCAAGGTCCTGGCTACATGCTGTTTGTTCCTTCTTCTCCTAAGGCACCCTGGGTCAGACTTGTGTCTCAGCCTCTGTATAGTCAGCTGCCCCAGCACATGTCACAGGGGATCTCCACAGCTTGGCTGCTCCTACCCCGGCACCGACCAGCATACACAAGCACCCACATTTACATAGTAGGACCTGAGGTTGCCCGTGTCCCTAGAAATGCACAAACAATGCCGATGGCCCTATTTGTCACCCATTCTCCCTCCCTTCCTCCTCTCCCCACCTCCCTTCTCTTCCTTCTGTTCTTCTCTCCTTTCCTTCTCTTCTCTCTCACCCCAGCCTCCTAACCTGTCTTCTTCTACTGGCCATAATGGAGAATATAAACCCCACTTTTAAGATGCTCTCCCCTTAATCCATGTGTCTCATATTTATCGGTGCTGTCAGAATTCCCACCTAATTTTTAAGAATATGATTTAAATGGATGCCTTTTGTATTTCTCTCTCTTGTATTTCTGAATCTCCGTCTCTCAGAGGCACTTAGATGATTTCATGGAATCTGAGCCTGGAATCAGGAAGATAGGAGTTCAGATCCTTCCTCAGAAGCTTACTAGTTATGTGAACCTGGGTAAGTCACTAAACTGGTGTCTACCTCAGTTTCTTCATATGCAAAATGGGGCTAATGATAGCACCTCTCTACCAGGACTGTGAGAATCAAAGGAGACAGTATTTGTCAAGCACTTGGAACAGTATCTGGTGTACAGTAGGGGCTTAAAACAGTTTTGTTTCCTTCCTTTTTCTCTCGAATAAGCCATTCCTTGTAACAAAGAAGTCCAGCTACCGTGTCATCTGACAGTGTAGACAATATTCCACATCCATCGTTCCTCACTTCTACAAAAGAACTCACCCAATTAAATTTTTTAAATTGTCTATAGTTTTAATTTAATTCTCTCATCTCTTACCCTTTAAAAAAAGTGAATAATGTTTTTATATTTGTAGACTTATAGAGTGATAGAACTGGAAGGAACCCTAAGACATATATGCTAGCGTTGAGAAGATCCTTGGAACACAGGATGTCAGAGCTGGGGGTTTAGAACCCAGAATGTCAGAGCTGGGAAGGCCCTTAGAACACAGAATGTCAGAGTTGGGAAAGGTCTTAGAGAACAGAATGTGAAAGCTGGGAGGGGCTTTAGAACAGAGAATGGCAGAACTGGGAGGAGTGTTAGAACATGGAATGTCAAAGCTAGAAGAGTCCCTAGAACAAAGATTGCTAAAGCTAGAGTCCCTAGAATGTTGAAGCAGAATGGGACCATGGAATACAAAATGTTAGAAGACGAAATGTTGGAGTCAGTGACTTTAGAGTATTAGAACTAAAGAGAGCTTGGGCACATAGATTGTAAAGCTGGAAGTGTCCCCAGAATGTGGACTGTCGAAACTGGAAGGGTCTGATGTCACCGCCCCCACCCTCACACACTTTGACCTTAAGCCAGTGGCTCTTGGTAGCAGAAGGCCTGCCAGACCCACCCCAGCTTGGGAACATTGTGTGTTTCCTGGGGGCACTGGGACAATGGGACTCTGTGCACCAACACCTCAAGAATACAAGATAAGCTGTACACACTGTGATGCCCACAATGAGAACTAACTCTGTGAGGCAATTCACCAGTACATTTCCTATCATGTCCAGGGATAGAGAGTCTTTTGAAGAAGATAGCAAATTACTCTTCTCTAGAAGGCACAATGTGCCCATCTGCTTCCACTGCAGGAAGTGGGGATGGGCGGGTGAGGGGGAGTGGAGGAAGTGTGGCTGGGGATGGGGGAAGGAACTGCATGTGGGACAAGCAGGCAAATAAAAACCAACCCAAGCAAATACACAGTCTGGAAGCCTAGGTCTGGGGGACGCAAAGAGCCCAGGCACCTACCTACCTGTCCGAGTGAGCTTCTCAGAGCTCAGGGGATTACCAATCAGGTACAAGGCAGCAAGGAACAAGGAGGAAGGCCATCCATCCACCGATATCCTGTTCCAGTCAGAACATTCCCACCCCCCCAGCCCTCTATCACTATGGTGCAGCCAGGGAAGACCAGCTTGGCCCTTTCCTTGCCAATAAGGAGAAAGAAGGCACACACAGGCCAGGGGCACCCAAGTACAACAGAAAGAGCATTGGCTTAAAAGCCAAGACATACAATAATCTAACACTCACTTACTGTTTGCTAAATTTTCTCCACTTTACTGGAAATATGGATTGGAATGGCAGAGTCTTTAAGGTTTTTTTTCCCAGCACCAAGACCTAAACTCTGAGCATTCTAAAAACACTGGGCTTGCAGTCAGACCTGAGACCTGGGTTCAAATCCTGCTTCTGACATTACTAGCTGTGATCCTGGGAAAATTCCTTAATTTACCTAATATTACTTTTATTTTCCCCAGTGTATAATGGGGATAGCATCACCTGATCTACTTGTCTCACAGATGCAGGACAAAAGCACTTTCAGAGTCTTAAAAGGCTATATAAATATGAATTATTATGATTATTAGTCTATGCTCTGAGGACCCCTCTGACTTTCACATTCTATATTGTAGTTTCCTAACTTTGACATCCCATCAACTAAGATTCCTTAAGTCTCCAAGTTTCTCTTAGAAAATGTATTTTTATTAATATTTTATGTTTATATAGCACATGTATAGATATATAGATTTCTTCCCTCCCCTGCATACTCCCATAGAGTCATCTCTTATAACAAAGAATTTTTATTTAATATTTTATTTTCCCCCAATTATATACAAAAACAACTTTAACATTCACTTTTTTAAAAGAAGGGGAAAAAAATCCAGTGAAACCAATCGGCACATCATGTGCTGATATCATATGCAATGTTCCACATGCACAGATGACCTTTGCAAAGGAGTGAGGAGAAGCGTCTTCTTAAATTTCTTATTTGGGACTAAGCTTGTTCTTCATAATTTCTCAATATTCATTTTCAATTGTTTTATGGTCATTATTATTTCTATTTCCTTTGTTGTAGTCATTTTATATCTTGTTTTCTTGGTTTTGCTTACTTAACTTTGCATCAGTTCATACATGTCTTTCCCATCCTTCTCTGTAGTCACCATAGTTGTTGGTTCTACAACACAATAATATTCCATTACTTTCAGATCTTACAATGTGTTTAGCCATTCCCCAGTCAATGGTCATCTATTTTGCTTCCAATTCTTTGCCATCACAAAAAAAAGGTAGCTATGAGTATTTTGGTGTGTATGAGGACTCTTTCCCTATTAATAGCCTCCCCAGGATATAAACCTATTATATCCTCTTAGTCAAATGACATAGACATTTAGCACTTTATTTGTGTGATTCCAAATTGCTTTCCCAGAACGGCTGTACTGATTTATAGCCCCACCAACAACTTTTGAGTGCGCCTGTTTTCCCATGACCTTCCTGACATTGGCCATCTTTGCAAATGTGTGGGGATGGTGTGAGATGAAACCTCAGCATTGTTTTGATTTGCAGTTTGTCTTATTATTCATGATTTTGAGCATTATTTCATGTGGTTGTTAATAGTTTGAGATTTTTCTTTCGAGAAATGTTTGTTCATATACTTTGGGTCTCTGGTTTTCTATGAGGGATGATATCATGATCTGGACAGAATACTAGAGTAAGAGGAACCGGATTCAAATTCTAGCTCAGCCACTTATTATCTGTGTGACTGTGGGCAAATCACTCCCCCTTTCTAGGAAATGAGGGGGTTGAACTTGACTCAAAGACCCTTCTACCTATAACTCTATGTCCTTCCATTCTGTGTTCTAAGGGCCCTTCCAGCTCTGACATTCTGTGTTCTAAGAGTCCTCCCAGCTATGACATTCCGTGTCTTAGGGCCACTTCAAGCTCTGACCTTCTATGTTGTAGTTGTGATATTCTGTGTTCTAAAGCCCCTCCCAGCTCTGACATTCCGTGTTCTCAGATCCCTCCCAGTCCTGACATACTGTGTTCTAAGGGCCCTCCCAGCTCTGACATTCTGTGTTCTAAGACCCCTCCCAGCTCTGACATTCTGTGTTCTAAGGGCCCTCCCAGTTCTGACATTCTGTGTTCTAAGACCCCTCCCAGCTCTGACATTCTGTGTTCTAAGGTAGGCAGTTGTGTGTGTGAGACAGAGGAGGCTCTCTGTGTGTTTGTGTGGCTTTGTGTGAGAGACTGAGTCTGGGTGTAATTATAAAACGCTGAGCGTTTCTCCGTGTGTGTGCGCGTGTGTGTACAGGTGGGAGGGATGAATGTGGCTGTCTGTGTGAGATGATCTTTGTGTGGCTCTCTGTGGGAAGGAGAAGGTGACTGTTCTGTATTATAAGGTGAGGGCCAGTATGCATGCAATTGTCTGTGTAGGAGTGTGTGTGTGTGTGTGTGTGTGTGTGTGTGTGTGTGTGTGCGTGCGCCCGCGCTCGAGCACACACAGCTCTTTCTGAGCAAGCAGGCGTTTCTATGACAGCCTCTGAGAGCCCAAGGCACCTGGTCAATCCAGCAGAATTTGCTTTCAGAGTTCTAGGCTGCCAGTCCAGGGGAAAGCAGCCACGCTTCAGCATTGTCTCTTGGGCTAGATTTAAAAATAATCTTACTAATACCTTAGCCCCGTAGAAGCAGCAGAACCTCCTGCCTCTCCTCACACCTGGGGTGAGATCAGACACGCATAACGATTAATTATTTCAAAAAGAACTGGGTCAGCTGCTCACTGGCCAAATCACAAAGGCTATTAACTCCCAGTCACTTTTAATTACCTTCCAGGAACACAGACCTACCCGTCACTCACCAGAAGGGGCCTCCTGGGGAAGGGGGAGGGAGCCTGGAAGCTGTGGACTCGGATTCTACAGCCATCAGTTATAAGCTGTGTGACCTCTGTGGGCCTCAATTTTCCTCTTGAAAATGGGAGAATTGGATATTCTCTAGCCTCTTCCAGTTTGACACTTTGGAAATTGATTATTGGATTCTTTACTGAGCGGAGACTGTCTTCCTGCCTTTGGAGGGCTGTTTTAGGAAGCCAGAGGACGGTTTCCAATCTCAAAGACCTTCGAGTCTGGCTTGAAGGACCAGTCCCATATAATGAATAACTGGAGAATGAAGAAGCGTAAAATCGCATGTTATTTGTTGGAAGTAAGATGGTCAAGGAAGAGAGAGGTTGGTGCACTCGTAAGACCTTGAGCCAAAAAAATTCATAAAGCATAGAACGTTAAAACATAAGTTGTAAAAATTAGGAGGGGCCTGAGAACATACAATATCAGAGCTGGGAAGACCCTTACAACACAGGATGTCAGAGCTGGGAAGGCCCTTAGAACACAGGATGTCAGAGCTGGGAGGGACCTTAGAACACAGAATAGTGAAGACAGAAGGGACCTTAAAGTCAGTCAACAAACATTTGCAAAATGCTTACTATGTGCCGGTCACTGTGCTAAATGCTGGGGATATAAAGTGAGCCAAAAACATAATATCTCAGAAGTCATCACGTCCCTGTTTTGGGTTGAGGAAATTAGGCTGCAAAGAAGCCCAGCTGCAGCCACTCCTCCCACATCCCACAGGCTGCACGGCAGGGGCAAGATTCTAGCCCAGATGCTCCTGATGCCATGCCCAATGCTTTATCTGCTCTGCCCCTCACCTGCCTCTGAGCCTCAGTCTCTTCATCTATTTGGTTTGTTCTGGATAATTCTTCAGGGTCTAAGACTGATGATCTCTGTGCTACCTAGTGCACAGTGAAATAGCAGAAACAGTGCATGGAGGGTTGTGGTACTAGAGGGAGAAAGACCTATGTACAAATTAGTCATGTGGCATTGGAACCAGTCACTAACCTCTCAGTGTCCCAGGAGATTCTCAAAGACTATAGTGTAGAGAGGAGTTGCTGATTTGTGTCAGTGGAGTTTCCACACCAAGAATTTCTCTGCACAGATGAAATTATAGGTCCAAACCATCAACTGAGGCAAACAGGTGACTTGCCCACGGTCTCACAAAGAGGCTGAAGCCAGATTTGAACTCAGGAAGAAGAATTTTCCTGGCGCTCTAATCACCGTGCCACCTAACTGCCCCAATTGCCTTTACAGTGTTGTCACTGTATAAAGTCTTCTCCAGGTTCTGCTCACTTCACTCTGCCTCAGTTTATGTGTCTTTCTAGGTTCCTCTGAAACCATTCCTTTCATCATTTCTTAGGGCAAAATGGGAGGTCATTCCAGTCATTCTGATCTGTATCTTGCCACTGGACCCAGAAGGGTTCTGGAGGAAATAGTGAGGCTGGTGACTTTGCACAGCCCTGCCTCACTTAAATCCAACTCATTTGCAAGTCATGGCATCACCTTCCTGATGTCATGGTCCTCTCTGAGAATGAAGGACAGACAACAACAAGGGCAAAATGATGTCCCTTTACACTTATACAATACAGTTTGTTCACCTATTCCTCAATGAATAAATGCTCTCTTCAGTTCTAAGTTTATTTGCCATCACAAAAAAATATCTGCCGTAGATATTTGTACATATGTGTTCTTTGGTCTCTTTAAGATATTGGGTTAGAAGGGGCACCACTGGTTCAAAGGGAATGCACAGCTTTCTGATGTTTTGAGAATAATTCTGAATCGCCTTCCTGCATGTTTGGACCAGTTCACAGTTCCATCAACAGTGCATTCATGTACCTGTTTTCCCACAGCCCTTGGGGACTTTATCATTTTCTTTTTTTGGCAGGTTTGCCAATCTTATAGGTATGAGGTAGAACATCAGAGTTGCTTTAATTTGTATTTCTCTGAGTACGAATGATCCAGAGCATTCTTTAATAAGGCTATTGATAACTTGGATTTTGTCCTTTGAGAACTACCTGTTCAGATCCTTTGACCAACTGGAAAATTACTCATATTCTTATAAATTTGAATCAGAAATTTACTGCAAAGTTTTTTTCCCCAAACAACTGTTTTCTTTCTAATCTTAGCTATATTCAACCTAGAGACTATTTTTAAATTTAATTTTTTTAATTGAGGAAATCCACTTTGTCTTCCTTCTACCTCCTCCCCCCCAACCAATGGAAAAACCCCAAAACATTATAATAAATATGCATAGTTAAAAGAAATGAGCTTTCACATTGGCCATGAACAAAAAAAGAGATGTTTCCATCTGTAGTTCAAGTCCATCATCTTCCCATCAGCATGTAGGTAGCATGTTTCCACACAAATCTTATGGAACTATGGTTGGTCATTGTGTCGAGTAGAGTTTCCTGTCCCTTCTTCATGTTTCTATTGATTCTTGTGTTTGTATTTCTATGTTGTTGTTTTTTTCATACGGCTCTCATATTTTAATTAGGGATTCTTGGAAGTCCTCCATTTCCTTGAATGTCCATTTCCATCCTATATTATACTCAGTTTTCCTGGATAAATTATTCTAGGTTGTAAGTCTTATGCCTTCTGAAATATCTTATTCCCTACTTTCTGATCCTTTGTAATGGTGGCCATTAAATCTTATTCAATCCTGACTGTGGCTCCTTGATACTTGATTTTTTTTTTCTGACTGCTTGCAGAGTTTTTCTTTGGGGAAGGTCTGAATTTTGGCCATAATATCACTGGGAGTTTTTATTTTGGGGGTTCTTTTAGAAGTTGACCAATATATTTTTTTATTTTTACTTTGCCTTTTGGCTATTAGAGATCTATGGGATTTTGTTTTCTGACTTTAAAAAAAATTATGTCTGGATTTTTTTTTTAATTTTCAGATAGATCAATGATTCTTAAGTTATCTCTCCTAGGTCTGTTTTCTAGGTCACTTGTTTTTTTTATATTAAACTTTGCTTTTTTTTTGTTTTTTGATTTAATTTTAATATTTCTAGTTATCTCAAGAAGTCATTAATTTCTATTTGATCCATTCTAAATTTCAAGGAATGTTTTGTTTGTGTAAAGTTTTATGCATCTTGTTAATTCTCTTTCCAATGATTTCTTTCATAACTTTCATTTTTTTCTAATTATTTCCTCTAGAGCTCACATTTAATTTATAAAATCACTTTTAGCTCTTTTTAAACTCTTATTTCATCTTTTCCAGGAATTTTAGTTGAACTTGTGACTAGGTTGTATTTTTCTTCTAGCATTTGCTCATAGATATTTTGAAATTATTTTCTTCTTTTGAATTTCTTGAGTATTCCCATCACCAAAAGAGCTCTGCGTGGTGGGATTCTTTTTTTGTTTGCTCATTTTTGAATTCTTATTTCCTGACTCTAAACTTTGTTTCAGAGCCAGCTGGAGCAAATTGTTGGGCCATAATTGGCCCTATGACGTATCCTATTGCTACTCTCTTGGAATATTGAGTGTTTTGTTATTCCAGGATGTCAGGGACAGTTAAGGCTGGGGACTTGCAACATTTCAGTCTTCCCAAAGCAATCTGACCTAGGGCAAAGTCTGAGCACTACTTTCCTGATCTGAGCCCAGCACTCTGCTCTGCCACCACTACATCTATCTAGCTGAAGTATTCTTCTGCCTCTTGCAAAGAGGTGGCAGACTGCAGGTACAGAATGAGACATACATTTCCAGACATGGCCAATGTGCATGATTCATTTCACTCAACTGTCTCTATTTTTGGTAAGGGAGCATATGGAGAAATGGTATTAGGGAGTGCTAATGATGCAAGATAAAAAGAAAGCATCATTGAAAATATACAGAAGAGAGCAGAAGGTGACACAAATAAATAGGGCGGTGTATACATAAAAGAGATTCATGGTTTCATAGCCAATTCTCCTTTTTTGTGCTTGATAATTTCATGTTGTTGATTTTTGTTAAGCTCATAATATTAGATATATGTGGTAGCTACCAAATATAAAAACATGACTGGCTTTAAAAAAACAACATACCCAGTAATTATACCAATGTAAACAGAAAAAATGAGCACAAAACAACCCGAAATGGATGCTGCAAATTTACAAAGAACAAACATGGCCGGAAAGAAGAGAGATGAGAGGACTCCTCCCTAATCCTTTGCAGAGGTGGGAAGTCAACAATTGTAGAGCCTTGCATGTGTTTTCAGGTTTTTTTTTCAATATATTGATCCGTTTTGCTGATTTTTTCTTTTTTCCTCTTCTTTAAAATTATTCTTTTTCATATGGGATAGCTCTCAGAGATGGAAAAGAAATAGTGGGAGAAATTCCATTGATATAAAAACAAAAGCTATCAATAAAAACTTATTTTAAAATGTTAAAAGAGCTAATTTCTGTATCAGATTGGAAAGACACGATCTGGGATCTGGCTACTCCATTTCAAAGATTGTAATTTCTACCTTTTTGGGGAGTAAAAGGAGGGCCATACCAGCACAACAAGCAGCCTAGTGAGGGAGGGGGACTTCCACAGCTGGGTGGGCTTCCTTATGCTCTGCAACAAAGGTATCGGCTAAAACGATATTGCTAACACCTCAAATACCTGTAGTGTAGGATTAAAATAAAGGGCACAGAATAAAAGACACTTTTTCCTGATCATTTTCTTTTTCTTTTTTTTTTTTTTTATTTGT
>JAQQSW010004826.1:0-14348 GCA_028646575.1 Pseudocheirus occidentalis | reverse complement strand
GGTAGGTTGATTTCCAAGTCAGTAGCAAAAGCATTTTTTTAGTTCCAAAACATAGCTTTCTTCCTTTTCTAAAGTGGGAGAAGACCAAAGATATATATCCCAGAAGACCTCTGTGGTTGAAAGGGAACGTGATTTTTTTTCCATTTTTCCTGCCTTGAAAGCCTGGTGGGGGAGATCTCTGCCATGGTTCCTGATGCTGCTGAAGGGTCTGGCTCCATCAGACCTTAGGAGATGCTGGCATTATTCAGTCTTGGCGCCCTCACTTGCCCAACCTGCTGCACTAGGAGTCAGGAGTGGGAAAAGAAGAAATTAGGAGGAATATTTTAACCTTTCAGTCCGCACATATTTGTGTAGGTTGGAGAGTCTCCGAGGCAGTGAGCACCAGAAGTATTCTCTTGTCTAAATACTGGGTTTAAGTCATTTTATACTGTTTTCCCCCATGTTTGTCTTGGGGTCCAAGAGGTGTTTACACTCTCTCCTTCTGCCATGAATGGAGGCCAAGGTAGATGATTTTTCCCCCTAATACTTTGTAGTGAAACTGGGCTCTCGGGTCTTTTCCAGGGCCAGATCCCTACTGTGTTGTCTCTAAAATGAGTCTGCCCCTCAGAGACTAGAAAATGGAGCCCTTTGGGTCTTGGAGCTCCTTAGGAGACTCCCTTCTTCTGTCCCATTAAGATTACAGTAGAGGAGGTGGACCGTGGTCCACTCCTCCCTCCCATTGCCCAGACATGTTTTTGGGTGGAATCTTCAGCTGCACAGTCGTATTTTGGATGCTTGGTATCCTTAATATTTGGTATCATATATGCCCTTACCCCAAGGTCCCTACCAGAAATACTATTTGTTCCATCCTCTACTGCTCAGATGGGTTTTATTCTTCCTAAAAGCCTTCCTTAGCCCAAATTGCCTCTCGCCCCCAAAATCAGGGTTGTTGGACCTACTGAGAGAGGCTGAGTCCAGTATACAGATCCCACAACAGGACCAGACCTTTATCTAAGCTAAGGATTATATCCCTAGACAGTTTGGGGACCCACACACAAAGGGAGTTAGGCTGTCCTACGCGATGAGAAGGGAAGCGCAGGACCCTCTGAGATGCTTTTTTCTCCTTAGCACCTGTGGTCTGGCCCTGAGCACCAACCCACACGTTGCTCTGTACCCTATCTTGGACCTACCTTTTGTCCACAAGCAATTTCTTTGGCTGAAGACTTTCCAAGCAACCTACGCCTCCTCCTGTAGGGCCAGGCATTTCCCATATATTCCTGAATGAACCAAACAGCATCCCCTGCCTGTGGCCAGTGTTGGATTTGATAGAATCATTCCAGGGGTACTTGAAAAGACCTAAGCTACCCCCCCACAAGAAGGGGGGCTCCCTAAACCATGTCCCCAGATGAGCTTTATGAGCTTTCTCTGGGGGAGCAGTGCCTTAATGTACATAGAGGATTCCCTTGTCTATCATCAGCCAGGTACTTAGGAGACTGGGAGGGGAAGGCTTTTTGGAGGTGAGTGGGGAGACATTATTGGAGATCTTCCCAGCCAGCTAAGCCAGCCCTGGGGCGTGAACAACCCAGGCCCTGCTTCATTCCCAGCCAAGTTCTTGTGTCAGGTACTGATAGCTAACTCCCTGAGACGGGTTGTCAACAGGCTACCTCCGACCCAAAGCTCTTCTTACCTTGAACATCATGATTGATTGGAGACCATGCACACACCCCCCACCAACCTCAGCAGCCAGCAAGACCCAGTCTTCTGTGTGAGGAAATGTTTGCTAAATTCATTTCCTATAAGCACCAGGAGGGGGGGGGGGGGGGTGAGGGTTTGTTTTTTTTGTTTTGTTTTGTTTTGTTTTTTTAGTTAGAGGTGTAGTTCTCCTTTTTAACTGGAAACCAAAGGGAGCCTTGAGTTTTTCCAGCCCAGCTCTCCCTGTCCCCTCAAAACAGCAGAAGCAGAGACGTTATGGGATGGGCCTCTCTAGGGGTACAGGTGATTACTGAGCAATAAACCCCATCATAGGCTCTGCCATTTCCTGCCCAGGAAATATTGGGACACTTTTCATAGGGAAGGGAGTCATGAATCTTTTGGCCTTTCCTGCATGGACCCCTCATCCTCCCGGAGATAAGAGGCAGAGAGACCCCTCAGGGCAGCTCATGGTTTTAATTTTCAGGTTGGCCTTGGTAAAAGCTCCCTGTTCCACTTCCCTATATACAGACATACGTATGTACATGTATACATATATATGTGTATGTATATATATATATGAAATAATGAAATAGAGATCTATTTTTGTTCTTGGAGTTCTATTTTAAAAAGAAAAAGAAAGAAAAGATATACTACTGACTTACCTTGGGCGTTCCAAAGAGACGCTGATTGTTGTGCGACGGCATTAAACAGAAAAGCACCAGAGCGTTGTTGTGTTGTCATTTGCCTCCTCTCTAATCGGGCAGGTGGAGGTGGCCTTTGCCAAGTCACAAGCTTCCACAAAACAAATAAGCCCCTTGGAAAGGGGAAGGGCTTCTGTTTTGATGAAGCCAGCAGCTGCTTTCAGTGAAGTCTTCTCTGAGCACGGACAGCACCCTCCCCTTGTAATAGGGCCATGCGGTCAATCTCTGGGGCCCTGAAACATGATAAAACAACGTGATGTTGTAATATAACATGAAACTGAGTGAAGATAGGACGGGATGGGTAGGCTGGGGAAAACGACAGAGAAGGCAGTGATTTGAGCTGGTTTGACTTGGGGAAGGAAGGGCACGGGACCTGGCTAGCAGAACTCCATGTCAGGGCTGGCTGGTTTGGTTTGGTGTAGGTGATAACAGGCTGGCTGAGATCACGAGGCCTTGTTCATCTACAAAGTGGCTCTTTAGGTCCCTAAAACCCTTGAGTTCGTGGACGTTTGTTTTGCCGATAGTTGGGAACAATTCAAGTATTTATGTTCCTGCTGGGAGCTAGACCCTTGAAGATGTGAAAAATTATGAAAACAGCACTAGCCTGTTAGAGCCCAGCCCTTATAAACATGCAGCAGTTTGTGTGTGGCAATCCCCTGTGTGGACTTGGGAATTTTAACATCATGGAATCCCTAACAACTGGGCCTGATCAGCAAAAGCCTTGGGGTACCTGTGAGCTGTGCTGTAGAGGAATCTAGGAACTGTAACTGGGGTAAGGCATTGTCTCCAGAGGAGACCCCAGAGAGGGGTAGTCCGTTAACCCATTCAAATCCACAAGCAAATGTATTTGCTGATTACCACTGAGGAGAGTATAGAATCCTAAAAGAATGGGATATATATGACACAAGGAGAAAAACAGATGAGTAAAAGGACACCCAGAAGTCAGAATCGCCGCCCAGGAGCGGAAGCAGGTTGGACCTGAAGAGACTGGCCTCTGATGTTCACTATGATTTGGGCATTTAGCCTCACCAGTGGTAACTTTTCACGGGTACTGACGTTCCAGTATTCAGGAGATAAATTCTTCCATTAATAATAACTGTCATTATTTCACTTATATCTGTGTGGTATATATACACATATATGTATCTATGCACATGTGCAAACATCTATTTATATGTCATTTATATCGATAGAATTATTAATACATTGAAATTTGCATTTCACAAAATGTTTTATATTTATTACCTCATTTTACCCTCATACCTACCCCAGAAATTGTGTTGTATGTAACCCCATTTCACAGATTCAAAAACAGGCTCAAAGAGGTCATACAGTTAGTAGGAAAAGAGGCTCAGACCTTGGTTTTTGGACTCAGTCCAGTGTTCTTTCCCCTGCCTCATATCATGCTCCCTGCTCACTCATGAAGACTGCCCCCCTGCCCCGTGACTTAGTTCTGTGCTTATCTATCATACTGAAGAGCCCCATCTCTGCCTACCATGCCTTCCTTTTGACTTTAAATCTTTATGATAATAGACAACATGGTGTATAGTGTAGGGCAGCTATATACAGTGATGTAGTGGACAGGGTGCCAAGCCTGATGTCAGAAAGACCCATTTTACGGCCTCCAACAATTATCTGTGTGACCCCAGGCAAGTCACTCACTCTGCCTCAGTTTCCTCATCTGTAAAGTGAGCCAGAGAAGGAAATGGCAAACTACCCCAATATCTTTGTCAAGAGAACTCCCAGTGGGGTCATGAAGAGTTGGACAGTCCTGAATTACAAAAACAAAAAATATCTGTATAAATAAATAAATAAATGTAAAGGGCACCGAGTCCAAGGTCCCAGTTTCAAGTCCCCCTTCTACAGGCCATGTTGCTGCACACAAGTCATTCTCCACTCCATATCTCAGTCTCCTCATCACCTTCATAAGCCAACAACAGCAGGGCAGCATCAGCCGTTCAGCACTTGGAGGAGTATAAGATCTGGCTTTGGAACACTGACGGATGTTCTGCCTCCAGGCTTCCTGCGAGTCTCAGCTGAATCCCCACCTTTCACAGTGCCCCTTAATCTTAGGGTCCTCTCTCTCTTGATTTCTCCTGTTTATATCTTGTTTGTACACAGATTGCATTTCTCCACCATTAGGTTCTTGAAGGCAGAGTGTGACTTTTGCCTTTCTTTGCCTAGCTCTTTAATAAATGCTTGAGGAAGCTAGGTGGTTCAATGAATAGAGTCCTGGGCCTGGAGTCAGGAGGCCCTGAGTTCAGATTTGGCCTCAAACACAACTAGCAGTGTGACCCTGGGCAAGTCATTTGACCTCTGCCTTAATCTGCTGGAGAAGGAAATGACAAACCACTCTAGTACCTGCCAAGAAGATGATAATGAAGAGTCAGGTGTGACTGAGTGACAAATGTTTATTGAATGATTGAATGTAGGATAGAGAGAGACCCTAGCACTTTACCTGGGCTAAATTTGTGAGGAATCCCAGGGATGGTGATGGTTAGCAGACCCTGAAACAAAGCACCCTGAAATGTCACCGTCCTTGCTTCAGCCCTCTTGCAGCTTCTCTGAAAAAGACCTGGAAGGTTGGGTGGTCTTAAAGCTTAAATCAGTGGTTCTCAACCTGTGGGTCGTGACCCTTTTGGGGGTAGAACAACCTTTTCACAGGGGTCACAAAGGTTGCCTAAGACCATGGGAAAACACATATTTTCGATGGTCTTGGGAACCAAGACACCGCTCCTCTATTGGTCTCCAGGTGAGTCCACCCACATAAGAGTATCAAAGGGTTGTGGCATTAGGAAGGTTGAGAACCACTGGCTTAAATTAACGCTGGTAGGACAACCGAAAAGCTGATGGGACATTAGACTGCATTAAGCTACCAAAAGAACAAGGTGATAGGCGTCATTATCTTCTGCCCCAGACAGACCACACCTGGACTTCTACAATTTGGGAAGAACATCAGATTCCAGAGGAAGACAAGATGTCAAAAGGTCTTGATTCTATGTCATGTGAAAACCAACTGAAGCAATGAAAGATGTTTAAACTGGAAAAAAAAAAAGGGTGAGGGCAGGGCAAGATCATTGCAGTCTTGAGTTTTTGAAGAGCAGTTACTTGGAAGAGGAATCAAGACTTGGATGGTTCAGCCGTACAAAGAACCAAGAGCTAGGCGCACACATTTCAACGATTTCCTAACAACTAGAGCTGTCCAAAAACGGCATGGGCTGCCTAAGGAGGTAATAGGTTTCCAATGGAGAATGTAGGTGGGTCACTGGTGTCCCTTCTAAAACTCACCAATGCTAGGATTCTCTATAGTTCCACTTAGCTAAGGTGTAAGAAGACCAAAGTTTTCTCTCTCCACACTTTTCTATTCCCCTTCACACCAACCAATGGCCACAACTGTGTTTAAAGTCCAGTGATTCATGATGCTTTGGGCCTCCCCTTCCCAGTATATGTCATCTCACCCACCCCCACCCCCCAAGCCAGAATGACATCTTACCCACAGGACACATGATTTAAAAGAATTAGGTAAACATTAGAGACCACCTAGTTCAACACTCTCATTTTGTAGTGGTAGTATCAGCTGGTCATAGAAAGAAAGGTGACCTCAGAGTCAGGAAGACCTGAGTTCAAATCCTGCTTCTGGTCCATATTGGCTTCTTCTAGGCAAGTCACTTTAATCCTAGGGCCCACCAGGCAATTAGTTCTCTTAAGATTAAGTTTTTGGAGATGGTGCAAAGCTGCAATTGTGGGAAAACATGTTTATTGGGATCTCCCTCTGTCAATAGTATCATGAGTACTATGATTTAAAAAAAAAAGGCAAATAGCTGGACCCAGATTGACACACAGTCTTCTGACTTCAAATTCTGAATTCAATTTCCACTCATAAATATTCCTACCCATAAATATTTATTGAGTGAAATGACTGTTTCCAAAGCTAAGCTAAAAAGGGCTTAGGAGTTCCTTCTGTCTCTCATGTCTTTAACCAGCCTCAGTGCAGTTCCATCACCTGTCCTAGGGCAAGATTCTTTTTTGTCCCACTCCCAACCCTGGAGTTCTCTGCTAAGGAAACGGTTCCCTCTGAAGTGTATTTTCTGTAGGCTAAATAGGAGTGGAATTCTTGACCCTTCATCTCCCTCTCCACACCACACCCCCATCCAAAGTCCTCCTTAGCTAGACCAGTCCTCTGGGGGCCCTGGGATGATGTCACCCTGCAAAGATGTGTGGACTCTTGTTCTTTCATAGGAGTAGGGTAAACCAGCTTCTCCATTCTCCCCTGCACCCAGCCCACGGCACAAGGCAGAGTTTCAGCATTCTTTTCCCTGTACGTGGGTTGTGCTGCCATGCAAGTGGTCTGATTTGGCAGGGACCAAGAAGGCCCTTCTTCCCTCATATATTTATCTAATGACTCTCTGTGTCTCTGTCTGTGTCTGTCTGTCTGTCTTTCTCTCTCTCCCCCCTTACCTCCAGCCCTGTCTCTGTCCCTGCCAATCTCTCTTAGTCTCACCCTTTAGTTTAAGGCTTTCATAGCTAACAAAAATACAAAATCCAGGTGAGGAATGTTTACTCCAAGCTGTTATCAGTCAGAACTTAGTTTAAATAAAGGTTTAGGGACAGAATTGAGAGCCTAGAAGAGTCTGATGCCTAAGCAATCCAGCTGGGTCTCTGAAGAAGGCTGACAGGAAGGAAACAATAGAAATGTAGGGTCAAAGTTCTCACTCTGCCCAAGGCTGGGCCTTCCTTTGCCTCTTATTTCCTGAGGCTATGTCAGCAGGAGAGGGCAAGGTCTGACAGGTAGATCCTACCTGGAAAGCTCCCAGCTGTGATGGAGTGTGTCTGCCATCAGAAGCCCAGCCTCTCTTGATTTGGGAAGGCTCATCTCCAGTTAGCTGCAGGGCATTGAAAGTATTGGAGGTGGCCTGAAAGGAGGTCCAGGGTAGCCCCAAAGAAGTGAGAGAGTGACTCACTCAGGGCTTCACAGTGAGTGACAAGCTAGGATTTAAACCCAGATCTCCTCTTAGTCATTTTTACCACAAGGCTAGTGAGCAAACCCCAGTACCCTTAAAACTGAGGGGTCCCAGGTTTCTTAACCTGGGGTTGATGGATTTCAGGGAATCTGAACTTGCATGGTGGATGGAGGAAACCATTCATCTTTATTTCAACATAATTGGTTTCTTTTGCAAACCTATATATTTTGTGCATTTAAAAGGATTGTTCTGAGAAGTCGCCCATTAGCTTCCCTAGACCACCAAAGGGATCCACAAAAACAAAAATGGTTAAATACTCCCATTCTAGATGAAAAGACTTAAGGTCCCTGCCACCTCCAAAGGTATGATGCTAGTAAGAATCACCTTAAGGACCCGCATGTCCCCTCTCATACCTTTAGGCTATTGTCAGTAACTCCCCCTTCCCATGACAACTAGGACCAGGACTCATAAGGACCCAAGTTCAGATCTCACCTCAGACATCTGCTAGCTGTGTGACCCTGGACAAGTCACTTATCCCACTGTCTACCTCAGTTTCCTCAATTGTAAAAGAGTAATAGAAACTGCCTCCAGGCTATTTTGAGACTCAAGTGAGATGTTTTAAACACTTAGCACGCTGCTCACACTTAAATGCTTGTTTCCTTCCTTTGTGATCAGAAGCTTTGGCACCCCCAGGCTGGCTATAACACCACATAAAGACACCAAGACTGGGGAGTTGGGAGGCCTCATGGTCCTCTTACCTCACAGGGCTGCTCTAAGAATCAAATAAGCTACTTGACCATTGCAATGGACTTTCCATGTCTGGAAGCAAGGTGTGTGTGTATGAAAAGATCACCAAGTGCCAACTGGCAATGAGGCAGTGGTTATAGAGGCAGCTATGTGGATGAAGGGCCAGCCCTAGATTCAGAAGGATCTGAGCTCGAATCCAGCCTGAGATACTTACAAGCTGTGTGACCCTGGGCAAGTCACTTAACTCTGACTGTCTCCAAATTAAAAAAAAAAGTAGTTATAGAATCTAAGGGCAGGGAGCACAGTGGGCTGGAATGGGCAGCTAAATTGGGTCAAAACCAAGGTAATAGGAGGAGGAAATGGAAAACAGGGAGCCTGGAGAGGAGAGGGTGCTGAAAGATCAAAGGTGCAGAAAGGTTTTGGAGCAGAGCATTTTATTACCTTGTAATCAAAGTTTTAGGCAGATATTAAACTTGTTCCTTGGCAACAAAAACCTGGAATAATGAGGCTCCTTTTCTAATGGCAGGCGTGAACCTTGCAACCAGACTTGGTGAGGAAGAAAGCAACATGAGAGAGTTGTGGTTGGCGGCTCTGCAGAAAAGAAGGTGTAGCCTCGGGGAAGAAGAAAGCTTAAGGTCTGGCCCTAGCAGACATCCTCGGGCGAGGCTTGAGTTCTCTAGTAATATTCTAAATTGAATTGGATTAATTAATTATATTGGGATTGAATTGCCACCTGGGTATCCATTAAAGACACTAAGAGTGTTTAAGCTTGAAGAAGACAAGATGGGGGAGGAAGTAACAGTGAATAGTTGAAGGGCAGTCGTGGGGACCAAGGCCTGCCATAAATGTGCAGTGTATATCACACTTTCACTTTGCATGTCTTGTATGTACCCAGCTATTTTCCTGTTATCTCTATTGGAATGTAAGCTTCTGGAGGTCAAGGACCTCTCTTTGTATCCTCTGAGCTTAGCCTTGGACCTGGTACATGGTAGACACTTAATGAGAACTTGTTAACTTGACCAGCAGCTTGTGCAAAAACACGGAGACGGGAGATGTGAGATGTGTGAACAGCAGTAAGTTGTTCTAGACCAGAGGTGTCAAATACATCCGTATGTGTATCCCTCCTCAATCCCCCCCCCCTCACTTCCATTGAGGCCCAGACCAGATTAAAATATAATTTGAAAATACTTAACAAAATAAAGAATACAATAAAACATAGATAATTGTGCTTTAAAACTAAGTCAGTCTGCAGCCTGCAGGGATCCTCATTGTAGGGTTTCGTTTGATATTTGAGTTTGATTCCAGTGGTCTAATTTGAAAAATTAGTGATGGCCAAATAAGTGGAAATAGCTTAGAAAGGTAGCCTGAGGCCAAACTGAGAAGGATTTTAAATATCTTAGAAGTATTTGTCCTAAAAGCTACTGGAAGTTCTTTTAAAAAGAAGAGTGACATGATGGACACTAGGAATAACACTTTGGTAGCTGTGCAGAGGATGGGGCTGCAGGTAGGAAAACCATTAGCAAGTTGTTTTCAATAATCCAAGCAAGAGGTGGCAAGGGCCTGAACTAGGGTGGAAGAGAAGGAGACAGAGGCAAGAGATGTCGAGGAGATAGAATCAACATGATGTGGCCACTGCTGGAATGTGGGGAGCGACAGAGAACCAAAGATGGCCCAAAGGTCTCAAATTTCAACTGGAAGGATGATTCTACCCCATTCCTGTGTTCTCCAGGATCAAACACAAAAACCTGTTTGGCATTCAAGACCAAGCTTCTCTCCTCTCCAGGCGTTTTTTCTTGTTGCCCCCTATGCATGTAGTGCTTTCCTTCATCTCTTTCCATCCTCAGCCTGGCTCCCTGGTTCCCTTTAAGTCCCAATTACAATCCCATCTGCTACAGGAAACCTTTTCCATCCCTCCTAATTCTAGTGCCTTCCCTTCTTTAATTATTTCCTGTTGATCTTGTATAAAGCTTGTTTATATGTATTTGTTTGCT
This sequence comes from Pseudocheirus occidentalis, assembly GCA_028646575.1. NCBI lineage: Eukaryota > Metazoa > Chordata > Mammalia > Diprotodontia > Pseudocheiridae > Pseudocheirus > Pseudocheirus occidentalis. The sequence goes on along the minus strand of JAQQSW010004826.1, from coordinate 4,277 downwards.
TATTCTCTCCCTCATTAGATTGTAAGCTCCTTGAGGGCAGGGACTTTCTTTTGCCTCTTCTTGCATCCCCAGTGCTTTCCTGACACATAGTACTTGATAAATGCTTCTTAACTATTAATTAACTGACCTTGAAAGAAAAGGGCACATTGGGAAGAAGGATGAATTTGAGGGAAAGGCAATTTGGGGGAAAACATAACTGACCTTGACAGAAAAGGGCACATTGGGAAGAAGGATGAATTTGGAGGAAAACATAAGGAGTTCTGTTTTAGACTTGTTGGATTTTAAATGCCTATGGAACATTTGATTCCAAATATAAGATGGGCAGTTGGTGATATAGGACTGAAATGTAAGTTCGTTGTGAACAGGGATTGTTTCATTCATATTTGCATGTCCATGCCTATCACAGTGCCTGGCACATAATATGTTTTTTAATAAATACTTGTTGATTAACTGAGAGTAGAGCTGGAGACAGAGACATGGGAATCATCTACACAGAGAAAGCAACTAAAGTGATGGGATCCTTGGGAGGCAATAGAGAAAAAAGAGAAATGAACCCGAGTCTTTGTGATTATACCCAAAGTGAAGGGACAGACATGAATGATGATCCTGCAAAGGATACTGAGAAGACATAGCCATCAAGGTAGGAGGAGAACCAAGAAAAAGCATTGTCTTGAAAACCCAGAGAGGAAAGAATACCCAGAAGGACAGGGTGGAAAATAGTGGTAGAATTCTGGTAAAGGATGAGAACTGAGAAATGGCCACTGGATTTGTACCTTTGGGTACAAATTGCCCTCTAGAGCTGCCTTTTAAAAATATGTAAATCCCGCTGAGAAGGGTAACAATTCCATTCCTGCCATCTTAGTGCGGGTAAGTTTATCTGCTGGTAAGGTGAGGGGGTGGTGAGTTGGGAGCCCCGTTTGGAGGAATCACTGATGGCTCAGAGTTAGTCCTTCGCCTACCATGGCTTCTTGAAGATCCCCAAGGATGGGAACTTCACAGCCTCTCATGACTACCCCATTCCTCTACCTCACACATTACCAAGTTCTTTGAGTGAGCCCTAGTTCTCCAGTTTCATTTGGAGTCCAGAAGAGCAATGAGCCCAGAAAGGGAAAGGCAATTCCCCTGAGAAAATCCTTAGATTCTCCTCTAAGAAAAGATTTTCAAATAATCTGCTTGGTTTCTAAATATCCTTATCCTGATAGGAACTCACAGCCACATGAATGTGGGCGTATTTATACCCAACTCAGTACAGTTTGTACTTGTTCCTATTTGTCAACTTGAATGCACTTGTTCTTGATACACTGCAGGCTAATTAATTATGGAGTTCTCTCTCCAGTGCTCTTCTCTCCCTCTACTTTTTTTAAAAAGAAAAAAATCAAAATGACCTCCATGCTCTGTCTCTCTTGCTTCTTCTTGGTGGTGACTGATATCCCCATGATTAACCCGAGGGCTCAGAGGTAGTAGTTAGGATGACAGAGGAAATCACCAGACTCCAGAGCAGGATCTCTTGCATTCTAGAGAATATCTCCCACCTCTCCTCCCTTGTCCTTCCATCTTCTTTTCTCATTTCTTCCTCTCACCTTTTTTCCTTCTAGTTGCCCCCTCCCTTCTTCATAATCCCCTCCTCTTTTCTCCTGCCACCCTCATTCCCTCCTCTCTTCTCTTCCTTCTCTCTTAGAGTTCCTGAATTTCAGAGATGAAAGGGACATTAGAGACCATTTAGTGCAATGTTCTCATTTTATATATGAGGAAATATTGAAAGACAGTCATTATCTATTTGATTCATCCCATGTGGATGGAAAACTGGAGCCTAAACAACAAATAAGAGCATTTCCATACACATAGCTGTATACAAAAAGAGGCTTCTAAATGAGTTTCCATTTCATACCACTTCTTTTTGTAAAAAAAAATTACATAATTCTACATGTTATTTTCGAAGCTGTCCTATTTGCTTGCACTTCCTTCTAAACTTCCTTCTGTTCTCTTCTATACATTTTTTAAAAATTCAACTTTATTTTATTTTCAGTTTCAGATTCTCTCCCTTCCCCCACCACTACACCCAACTATTGAGAAGGCAAGAATTTTAAAAACCCATTATAAATATGAAGTCAAGCAAAACAAATTTTGCTATTGGCTGTGTTTGAGGCGGGGATGAGGGACAAGAAAAGGAAGAAATACATGCTTCGATCTGCACTCTGGGTCGATATATCAGTTCTCTATATGGAGTAGATAGCACTTTTCATTATGAGTCCTTTGGGACTGTAGAGGGGCGTATGTTGATCAGTTACCAAGTCTTTCACAGTTAATTATCGTCACAATATTGTTGTTACTTTTGTAAATTGTTCTCTTGGTTCTATTCCCTTCATTTTGCATCAGTTCATATGTCTCCCCAGATCTTTCTGAAACCATTGCCTTAAATATTTCTTACAGCACAATAGTATTACATCATATTCATTTACCGTGATTTGTTCAGCCATTCCCCAATGAATGGGCATCCCCTCAGTTTCCACATTCTGCTTTGTCTTTGACCTCCTTAATCCAATTTAACTTAAAGTATTCTGAGAGAACTCGACTCTAGATGTCTCCTATGCAGATGAAGTCCCCACACAGGGCCAGACCAGGATTTGAGCTGTCTTCTTCCTCAAGGCTACGCGCTCTTTCCTGTAGAGTTCCCAAATTGCTCTCATTTATTTCTCTTTCCCCGCCCAGGTTCCTGGTGAGATTCTTCCCTGTGATTCAGAAAGAAGGCTCATTCTGGGCTCCTGCTGTTAAGGTGCAAGTTTAACAATCACCTAAAACTTTGTTTTCAGGTCATTAAAATTCCCTGATCAAAAAGTTTTCTTCTACCTCTCTATTTCTCCTCCAAACACAATCCTTTCTTCTCTTTGTCTTATCTGCCATACATCATCTTTTCTTCCTCCCTGCTAACACTTAAAAATCTCAGATGATGGTTGGAGCTCCCTAGTCCTAGAATTCAAAGAGATTACATCTAATAGGATACTCCCACCCCCACCCCATACATACCAGTAATCTCTACTGTCCCCCATTTAGATGTTTTAAATGTTTTCAGTTCTCTGAGTTGCTTTCTTGGAGACCCAGCCTTAAGGTAAGGGTCAATAATCAGAGCAGGGTGGCTCTAGGTTTTCCTGGCCAACAGAACTCTTGCCCAGTTCCCATTATATACTCTTTAAAAAAAAAACACTTTTAAAAATAAATTTTAATGGTCTATTTCGTTTTTACATCCCCTGCATTACTTCCTGTATCCCTGTGCCTTGCCCTTCTCAGAGAAACATCCTATCCATGTATATTCTTTAGGACAATTGGCTGATCTCTCTAAATTAGGAGACTCTACTAAATATTAAGAGATTTTTGTTCTAACACCAAGCACCTACCTCCGATGTTCACCATGTCGGCCTCATTTGCTATTTTTCCTTCAGCACAATCAGAAGATTTACTCCAGGGTTGAGGCTCCAGCAATAATACCTCAGAGGAAGTAGGTGAGGAGCCCTGGGTTTTAGGTTCTGAGAGCATAATAACAAATAAAAAATACATTACCATACAACTCCCATCCCCTGACCTTAAGGGCTGGGAGTAGTAGGAAGGAGCTATGGCTAATCTGGCCTATAGCTGGTTACACTACAAAGGTACTGGGACATGTCTATGAGCAGACAACAGGTTTTCCCCTCTCTGCTGCATTATAGTGCCTTGATTCTCACAAAACAATACAATTTGCCTCAGTTCAGCTAGTACTCAGCACCTATTATGAGCAATGCACGGGGCACTTATACGGTATCTCCCCTGCACCAGCGCTTTACAAATATGCTTATCATTCAAGCCTCACAACAACCCTGGGAGGTACGAGCTGTTATCTTCTTCACTTCATAGCTAATGAAACTGAGGCAGACATAGTTTTTCCCAGGGTCACAGAACTAGTAAGTGACTGAGGCTGATTTTGAACTCAGGTCTTCCTGACTCCAATGCCAAAGCTCTATCTACTGTACCACCTAGCTGCCCTCTTGTCCTCACAGCGCTTACAGTCTAATGTAAAGACTTAGTAGCAAAGGGAGAAGGTATGGTGGTAAGGACTCCAGTGGGAAAAGGGGCGCAGCTATGTAAGCAACTGAGTATAACAAAAAGAACACTGGACTTGGAGCAGGAAGACTTGCTCCCAGCTACTGTACTTGTAAATGATGCTTAGACTGCTACCTCACAGTAAAAGATAGATGGATAGATAGATAGATAGATAGATAGATAGATAGATAGATAGATAGATAGAT
>JAQQSW010004825.1:0-14348 GCA_028646575.1 Pseudocheirus occidentalis | reverse complement strand
TCATTCCTTTTGTTAACTGATTGATTGAATCTTAAAATGTGCAGCTGGTTTCTCCCTTAGGGAAACCAGCTGATTCTTCTCTTGTTCCTTGTTCCTTTCTGTAATAAGATATAATATTGACACTCTCCTTGTTCTGAAGATTGTATATAATATTGTGAACTGTTGAAACTGTGAACATTGTACTGAATCTGATTTTGTAATGGAATAGAGTGTTCACTAATACTGTGTAATCTGAATCTTAAAGGCTGTTCACCGTAACATTTTCTCAGGAATCTACTGCTGATTGATTGGCTTTACAAGCTGTTATGAACACTATATTATGACTTTCTGTAATAAGATGTAATATTGAGAATTTTATATTGTGAATATTGTACTGAATCTTGATTTGTACTGGAATAAACAGAGTGTTCACTATTACTATGTAATCCAAATCTTAAAAACTGTTCACAGTAGCATTCTTTTGGGAATCTGCTGGTGCTTGGCTTTACAGGTACCTCATATGCCAAGAGAAAATATTGTTTATTCATCTGATTTAATCTGGTTTATGGTGATTTTATTCAGTCTTATCAAAGATTACTAGCTACCTTGAACAGAGATACTGTAGCACTGCGATTAGCTTAAAAATACCAATTTGGTATGGAATACATCAAGAACTCTCAACATGTTCCATTTTGTTATTCAGATCTTTTTTTTCACTAGTGCAAAGGAGATATTCAATGAGAAAACTATCAACCAATGTGACAACTGTTTTCCAATTTATGATTTTAGAGAAGTACGTGATTAAGTCTCATCCACATTCACACAGCTTGTAGATGTCAAAGGCAGAATGTGAATTCAGATCATCCTGACACCAAGAAATCCTTATCTCTATTGCACCATGAATGAGTAAAGCATCAATTAAGTTGCTTACTGTGTGCAAACTCCTTTACTAAGCAGAAAAGACAGTCCATGCTCTCAGAGTCACATTCTAATGGAGGAGACAATGCATATGAAAAGTTTCAGCTTTCTCTACAGGGATGATTCCCTAGATGATGACTCTGAGGACTGCGTAGAAAGCAGAGATGGTCGTCTTGAGGTTAACCATTCTCAGGGCTCCTGTGCTTGGTCAGCAGTTGTTGCTTGAGGTGGTAAAGGAGGATAGACTTCTTTTTTAAAATGATTTGGCCTCTCACTGACAGCTTTGGGGTAGGCTTCAAGCAATGAACTGGGGAACATTGCTATTCCCAAGGTTCTTGGGTTCAGTCTGAAGGGAGATGGTGGTCATGGTGGGGATGGGAATCTGACTTGCCTGGTACATGCTGGCTCCTATATGTTTCTTCAGGGTGCCTCTGCCTCAGTCAGTATGAATTGCCTGCCCTACCATGATGCCTCTTATGGTATCTTAAAATATTTTTTTTCATAATAGGAGAGTTATAGATCTGGAATACATGTCCAAATTTCTATTTTATCTTCGTTATTCTGTTTTCTTTCATATTTAGTCAACTACCCCCACTGTTAACCATGTTCAGTTTATACTTTATGTATCTTGTACATAATTGCTTTCAAATTTGTTTCCCCCATTAAATTAAGAGAACAGGAAGGACTTTTGCCTTTTTTTTATCCCAGTGCCTAGGACAGTTCTTGGCACACAGTGAGTGATTAACAAATGCTTGCTGATTTGATTGGCACATGCTTGTTAACTCTCATCAGTGTAAGTTCAGTCATTAGGTAACGCATATCCGCAACAACTGGATTTACTCCTAAGACTGGACTGTATTTGAATCCTCAACTTTTGGCCCCCGAGGAATGTGATTCCTCTTCTCCTGTTTGTGGGCATGATTGATTCCTACATCCCTTTCTTCATTCTAAATATGGAACCTTTTAGCATTCTCCCTGAAGTTGGGGGGATTTGTGTGAAATCTTCCAAACAACCTTATTGTGATGCATAGGGTACCACTATATTTTAGCTAAAAGAGGAGTCTAGAAGTAGGCCACCATGCCACTTCCCAGAATATCATGAAACCATACTGCTATATTCCCACCCTCCCCTATTCTCCCTGCCAACACTAATTCCTCTCTATGTTTTGTTTTCTTTTATTAGAATGCAAGTTCCTTGAGAACAGAGGCTGTTTCACTTTTGTATTTGTATCCATAGTGCTTAGAAGAAATGTCATTTATTGGATAAGAGCCTGCCTTAGAGACAGGAAATCCTGTCTCCGATACAGAGCATTTGTGGAAGCCTAGGCTAGTCACTTAACCTCAGCACTCTCAAAGCAAATGTCTAAGAGCATAAACAGAGAAGGTAACTCATCTACATTAGCAGAGATAGTTTTCTCACTGACAATTCTAGTCCAGTCCTTTTCTATCCTAAACATTTGGCACATAGTAAGCAATTAATGAGTGCCTTTCTACGTCACAACTTTGACATTTTGATACGTCAGGGCTTCAGCAGAGCTATATTCTGTCTTTCAGTGTCAGTCACTGCCCATCCATGTCTTCTTATTCTGTGTGATTTTTGCCTACATTCTACCGCAGATCCTCCTTGAAGGATCTAGCCAACAAATTTAATACATAGTAGCAACAACCTACTAGTATAGTAAAATTGTGTTACTTGGCTAAATTGAGAGAGGAGAGAATATCTCTACCCAAAGACCTCCAGACTCCTTTCCTGTCGTATGACTTTGAATTCTTCTCCCCCACCTCCTAAACTCCTATATTCTCTTTCATTGCCCAGATCCCAAACTCCTTCTCTTTGCATAAACCTCAAATTTCCTCCACCCCACAAAACTACACTCTCATCTTGATTCACAATACTCAAATTTCTCCCTAGCAGGGACCAAAACCTTTTCCAGCTCAAAAATATTAATGACTTCTCCTCTTAAGATTCTCAAAGCCTCTTCATTTCACATTTCCTCTCAGAAAACAAAAAAAAATCATCTTTCCATTTTCATTACCCGTAAAATGCTGGAACAACTTCTCCTGAAGCTGTACCTTATGCATGTTTATTTACATAGGTGACACACTCTGAGATCATCCTAGACTCCAAAACTCTGAACTGAACACAACCAGAATCCTTAAATCTAATGGATAAGGACCATTGTTCAGATTCTCTCTTTATCTTGGAACTGACATCTATTCTATGCAGAATACACCTATAGATGAGGGAAGTGATACTAATATAACACTGAGTGAAGGAAATAAATATGGAATTACTCGTAATGTCCATTGGCTAACCCTGTTACGTAACCTCCTGTTCTTATTATTACTATTGATTGACGATATACTCCAGGAAACTTCCCAGAACACTTCAAACCACAAAATATGTAGCTGCCCCTAATAACCACAACAGCTGCATCCAGTCAGTTAGTCTTGTCTCAGAAATACGTAACGTAAACCTATAAATGTCTTCTGCAGAAAACCCCTCGATTTCTTCCTTCCTTTCCACAGTACTTCTCCTATCTGCCCCATCTCTCCATACACACAGCTACTGCTCTTGTACAGATATCTCTCCTCATCATCTCTCCTGGACTATTACAATAACCTCAGAACTTGTCTCCCTGCTCCAATGTCTACCCAGTACAATATAACCTTCATTCAGATGCTAAAGTGATTATCCCACTCTATGAGTCTGACTGTGTCACTTTCCAATTCAGTAAACTTCTATGACTTCTAGAATCAAATATAAATTCCTCTGGCTATATTATTTAAAGCTCTTCACAGCCTAGATCTGACCAACTTTCTTAGCTTATTTCACATGGCTTCTTTTCACACATGCTAGGGTCTAGCCACATTTGTATTTTTCTTCATACGTAACATTCTGTCTCCCATATGCATCTCTGTCCCCCATGCCTGGAATGCACTCTGTCCTCTCCATCTCTTATAATTCTTAGTTTCCTTCAAGGATCAGCTCAAGTTCTACCTTCTACATGAAGCCTTTCCTGAACCCTTGATCTATAAATGCTTCTCCCCTCTGCTGCATGTAATGTTTACCTGTATGGCAAATATTATCTCCCGACTTGACTATAAGCACCAGAAGAACAAGGACTCTCAGTGTTCATAATTATTTCCCCTGGACTAACCACAGGGACAGGGGGTCATAATCAAAACTTAATTAATGTTTGTTGATTGAGTGATTGATTGACTTGAGTTGACAAGATCCTATTTCATGCAAACAACTTTTTGAAGTCAAAGTTTTGCTGCATTTCTGTAGAACTGAAAGAAAGACAGGGGAAGTTGCATATCAGCCGGTCACTGAGGCCATGAACTTCTCCATACCACAAATATCCTCACTTTAATTTTGTCCTTCCTTAAACAAACCCTAGCATTACAAAGCAAAAAGCCCCATGCCTGTCTCATTTTTTTTTCAGTATTCCAGAAACAAAAGGAAACAAAACAAAATGATCCAGCATGCAGAGAATTTGTCCACAAATGCAGGGGTTTTTGCAGACCGTGTTTCTTCCATTTTCTTGTATGCTTTAATTTCCTTTTTAAAAATACATTTCTTCATATATCCTACATGTTGTTCACAAATCCCCAAAACATCAAGTCCACTCAGATACTTGGATTAATAGAAGCATGGCAAAAATCAAGAAGTATTAAATACATATATAATAGGATACAACATCCCAGTCACTTCTCAGCTATAGTCCTTCTTTCAGATTGGGATTGCTTTTCACTTAATTAAAACTTATCATATTTAGGAGAGAGAACTTGGAAGCTGAGGGACTTATAATAAATTTCACATATCCTAGTAAAGTAGCAGTAGTAGTAGTAAACTCTTAGCAGATTGTCCACACACGCATTTGGAAGGTCAGAAGAAGCTATTGGTGATTCTCTTGGTGGTAGCTGCGTGAGTGCACCAAAACCATCCCCGATTCTTTGGTCCTATTGTGACATGTTCATGTGGTTTGTGGAGATATTTGTCCTTATAACCCCCAATTCTGAAAAGCGAACACTACCATGACACAAATCCATCACAATATAAATTAAATAAATTGTATTGGATTTGTGTCACAAAATAAATAACAGCAATACAGATGTGGTTGTGTTTTAGTCCCAGACATCACTTATTCCTGTCTTTTTTCTTAATTTTCACATGCCATTCTTGTATGAATGTATATATATATACATATGTGTAATATACACACATATACACATACATATGTATACACATACATACACACATGTATATGTGTGTATGTGTATATGTATGTGTGTGTATATATATATATATATATATATAGTTTGTTGATGTCTTTTATTTTTACAAAAACTAGGAGATAAAGTTGATCAGATGACCCCTGATCAATTGATCTACCTCCAGACTATTTGATGAAATTACAGTCTACAAGGAACAGTTAATAGAGGTAACAAATAAAGTGTAAAGAAACACTTCTTTCTCCTTTAGGAAATATGAAGAAATAATTTTCTATCAAATTTGATGGAATTATAGGACATCTCTGCAGTATATCATAGTGTCCTTTAGAAAGCAACACACACGATCTAAAGAGTCAGACCAGTCACGGGATAGCAAGAGCTTTGTAAGTGTGGAGAGATTGAGCCCTGATTGGGAGTTAAGCTTCAGAGAAGAACACACCCAGTGAGTCCTGGTGGTGACTGAGCTGTTTAATGGAGCTGCTGCTCTCAGAGAAAGCATCATTGAGACACTAGGGAAGGAAAAAGAACATGGGTTCTTCAGTGCTGGAGGTGTAAGTTGACTGGTCACTTAAGTATACTCTATCTGTACTTTTCTATTAGTGAATTATGGGTGTGCCCATTTTTCTTACTGATAGCATGTATGTGTTAATAGAAGAATATATCCAGATGTATGGGAGGAATACTTTGTTACTATCATTCTTGATATCAGTTACAGGAAATGCTTTTGATCTCATTAAGGTAAACCCACTGATGCAGGCTCTTGGGCTGCACTGTAGCTGCTATAGTTTTAAACATTCACATACCATTCTTGAATGAATGTATATAGACATATGGATGTAGACACATGTATATGTATATACATGCACACATACATATACATACATGCATATGTGTGTATACATACACATATACATATATGTGAGTTTGTGTGTATATGTACATATATGTATATACGTATGTATTTAGTTTGTTTAATCTCAAGTAGTTGTCTACCTGGGTACCCACATATGAATGTGTTGGGGGATAGCCCAGACATGGCACTGTATAGTCATTTCCTGATATATCTCACCTCAAAACCACCACCCAGCAGGCCTTTCCACCTAACAACAAAAGAAGAATTAAGCAAAACAAACTTGTTTGCACAGTAATTGCATCTGTCAGCATCTTCAGCATTCCAAACCCTCCCCTTCTTTTCCCATGCACCCCCCCAAAGATTTCCAAAGTCATTACAGTTATATATAATTGAGATTCACTTCAGAATTCTTTTCCTACATATTATTGTAGTAACTGTCTATAAAATTTCTTGGTTTTGTTTACTTATCTGTTCATACAAGCATATATATCTTTCTCTGAATTCATTTTTTTTGCTGCAGAATATCCCATTACTTTCATGTAGTACAATTTGTTAAGCTATTCCTCAAGTGATGAACACCTACTTTGTTCCCAATTGTTGTTTTTGCTATCCCCAAAATTCCTGCTATGAATATTTTATCATAAATAGGATCTTTTTTCTGTTTTTGTTTGTTTGTTTAATATCCTCAAGGTCTATAATCTGAAGTGAGGTCAAAGACTTTGAATAGTTTACTAATTTTTCTTACCTGATACTTTTTCTAACATAATTCTAAATTGTTTTCCAATTCCAAATTGACCAATTCCCAGCTGTAACAATAGTATATTAATGCCCATCTTCCCATGAACCCTCCAACATTAATTATTGGCATCTTTCTTCATCTTGGATGATTTGACATTTTGTGAAGCCTTTGAGTTGTTTTTAATTAATACTTTCTTATTATTAATGATTTGGAGCAATTTTTCACTTAACTTTGCTAATTCACTAGTCTTCTTTTGGAAAATGTTTATTCATAGACTTTGGTCATTTATATGTTGGGGAATGACATTTTAATAATCAGATTTCACTGATATTTTATATAAAGATTATTTCTGATTAATAATTTCCCATCTCATTCTAGCTGCATTGATTTTATTACTACAGAAGTTTAATAATATTACTCTCTAAATGGAGACATAAGCATGAGCCATTCATAACTGTATTTCCAAGGGCAGAATTCATATGAACACAGGCATATTTTATAAATCTGCCCCATAGAAATAAGCTTAAGTCTTGAGTGTGCCTTGGTAAATTGACTCCTAAATAATTTGTGCATTTTGTAGTTACTTTGAATGGGATTTTTCTTTCTAATGATAAATGTGCACTTCCTCTTTTGTGTGTGTCTACTGCAATGTATACTGATGTTGATGATTCTGGGAATTTATGCTATTTCTGGCTACTTTCCTAAAGCTATTAATCATCTTTGCCAATTCTCCAGAGTTATTTTTAAAAGCCACAATATCATCAGCCAATAGGGTTTTTTTTCCTCTTTTTCCCTATTTTGTTCCTTTAATTTTTTTTTTTAGCCTTCTGTAATTCCCCATCACTAACATTTCCAGAACTACTTTCAAATAATAGTAGGGAGAGAGGATGTCCTTCCTTTACCCCTGTGTTTATTAGAAAAGGTTCTAATATTTGTCCATGGTAGGTAATATTTGCATTTGGTATTATATACATACACTTTACCATGCTAATAATAACCCTTTTGTAACTATGCTGTTTAGTTGTTGTTGCTGTTTTTTAAATATAAATGACTGACATAACTTCTATGAAATCAGTCCTAAACAAATAATCTCCACATAACTTCATCAAAGGGATAAGATTTCCTGCATCAAGACTGCACATATGTAAATTACTAGATAATTGGAGGAGAGAACACAAACAATTAGAGGTTCTAGAAAAAAAAAGCATTCCCCTGGGGATGCCTGAGTTGAGCTTTGAAAAAAAAAACCTAAGCATTCTAACATGTATTCTAGTCATGCAAAGACAATAAAAGGTATTCAGCTTAGTGGAGAAAATGTGATCTTCTGTGGAGAAAATTATGCATTTAAACTATTTTACAATCAAGTCTCTTTCATTACAGCAGGTAATCGACACAAATCTAACTTAGTTTCTTTCACAGCCTACAGGAATAGAAAATTTCACTAAACTCCAGTAGGATAAGACAGGGTTACTATTCTACAGTAAATTCAAGGAAAATTTCATTCCATGGGATTATTCCTGCATTATTCATGACCTCCAAGTCAAAGGACAAAATTCTATTCACTAATAGGGAGGAAGTAACTGGTGGCAAAAATGATGAGAACCTTGGAGAGAAGTCACTAATGCTATCTTAGAGGTTGTGATAGACCAAAAGAATTGGGGTCAGAATCTATCATGTATCCTAGATTTTAGGAAAGATGACTTCCAAGGAGTCAAAGGAAAGAAAGGATTCCATGGACAACAAAATGCTTTAGGGATCATCAGGCCAGGAAGGATGAGATCCTCAAATGAAATTCTGAAGATGCAAAGAAAAAAAAATTCCATTGAGGAGGAACAATGGGATTTATCTGAAGATACTGATGTAGATACGTGGGAAACTCACTGACAAGCGTGTTTTAAAAAGAAATGTACAGAACATGGAAGCAAGTCAGAATGACATAAGATTATATATGTATCCCTATCCTGTAAAAATATCCAAAATTCTAAAGTTCAGAATTAAGTGAGGCTGGCAAGGGAAAGATCACCAAAAATGGTTTTGGTTTATTCTTTATTTTTTAGCTATATTGAGAGAAAAAGGAAAATCAAAAAAATAAAACTTTTACTTGCAACCATGATAACTAACAACATGGAATAATTGCCCTACCTCCCATTCTGTTTGTTTTCTCTGCCAACGGGGATAACCTTTATATTTTAAATGACAAAGGAAAAAATCACTGATAAGGAATTTATGCTCAGGATCAGTAAGGAGACAGTGAGAGAATAGCTCCCCTTAATGAATTTAAGTTTCCTGGCACAGATGAACTACTTGATTGGATCCTCAGTAATCATGCAGACATGATTCCTGAGCCATTATGCATGATATCTGAAAGATCATGAAAAGCAAAAGAGGCATCACAAGATTGAAGGACAAATGTCCCAAGCTTCAAAAGTGAGAGACAGAGAAAGGGAAGGGAAGGGGAGGGGAGGGAAGTTGAGAGTTGACAGGCTAAATCAGGGATCAGCAATCAGCAGAGGGACAGATTTGGCCAGCTAACTGTTTCTATATTGTCCAGAGTTAAGAATGTTTTTTTTTAAAATATTTTAAAATAAAGTCTTACTGTATTTTTAAAATTGTAAAGATCACTCTTAGCTCATTGGCCTATATGAAAACAGGTAGTAAGGTCAATGTGACTCTTGGGCCATAGCCCTTTGGATTAAATGATTATTGTGGTCCCTTCCAGTTCTCAAATCCTGTGATTCTGTGAGCTAGGAAGATAAAAATTGCTCCATATAAAGTAATGATAAAGCAAAATTAATGATAAATAACATGATTTTTTAAAAAATCCTACATAATTCAAGCTTAAAAATGTTAAATATCTATTAAGACATTTAAAATCATCCCCTTTCTCTTTGAAAGAAATCTTTCCAATGATAATTTGAAAATGATAATAAAAGTCAAAGATCCCAAATCTAGTCCTAATTAAGCTACTTCTTTTTCCATTTCTCTACTCTTTCTTTTTTTTAATCTCATAACCCAAATATATAATTTGAATACTAGCAGAACTAGACCAAGATAGATCAGGTTTCCAGCCTGATATGAAAATATTTCTTAAAAGGTATGAGTTTTTTTCCTTTTCAGTTTAAATTCCAGAATTCCTGGTTTCCATTTCTTGAGTTTTCCTGAAGACAGATAGATGACTGTAGGAACTAAAATTGCTCAGGTCAGTAGAAGAACCAATAAAACCCAGGCAGATATCTTATTGATTAGGGGCCAATGGCTAGTCCAGAGTACTGAACTAAAGGAAGTAATAACTAACCGTTATCCATTTATTTACTTATCTACAAAAGACAAGATAGAGATTTGTTCTATTTGAAGAATTGTATAACTCCAATTCTAGATGTTACTGAGAAAAGGAGAGCAGAACCTGAATTGTGTACCTAGATTATATAGAAGGCTACATATTATCTTGAGGCCACATGCAATAAAATTTGGAGTTATAGAGATGAAGTCATTGTTTTTTTTAACCAAGTTGGGCTTCTTGGTGGTTTCCTGGTATGCTCTGGTAATGCAATTTATCTTTGTGAAATCATTTTAAGTTTCCCTTTCACCTGAATAAAAAATCTTTTTTATTTTCCTTCCTTCCACACACCACCCTCTTCATTTTTAAATTCTACATTTGCCTCTGCCACCCAGTTAACCTGGATGACTGCATCAGCCTCTTCTCCTGCCTCTGCATTATAAGATAATGTCTGATTGGCCTGAAGACAGATAGTAACCCCTAAATAATTTTCTCTCAATCACATTTCAGCCCAACTATGTGTGTCTGGAAGGAGAGAAGAGTACCTTTAAGGCAATGAACCCAGGATATTAAGGCTTCATGCCTCCTTCCCCAGGCACTTTAGAAAACTCTACCGCTTTCATTACAAATTATTAGTGGTTCCCCCCACCCACCTCTCACTACTCTACCCCCATTTGCTACTTTATATAAGAAATAAATCAGTTGATCTTACTGAATTTTTACTTTTTCCTTGATTTAAAGCAAACCTTTTTGTGTTAATGGTCCCTAAACCTTACCCAACCACTATTACCTCCATTTCTGCAACTCATCTCAGGCTCATCTCAGAGAAAGCCTTTGTGGCTAATGTATTTAGAATTAGATTGTTTAAGGCAAAACTTATGATCCCCTTGATCTGTACATCCCCAGTGTTCCAGCAACTCCCTCCTGTCATCCACAGGCTCCTAAGACAGGATCCAGCCAACCTTAAACTAGGAATTCTTCAAAATTCTTTCTGGTATCCTAAGCCCTTTAGCAATCTAGTCAAGCCTGTGGACCTCATTTCAGTAAGATTTTTTTAAAGACAATAGTAGGAAAAGGTAAATTTCAGTTAGAGGTTAATGAAAATACTAAGTTCATTTTTTCCCATCTAAATTCATGAACCTATCCAAAATCTACCTGCAGAAACCTTTGAGGTTGCATAGACCCCACATTAAGCACCTTTGCTTTAAATAGAGTAGCAGAGCTTTGTGTTTGGCTGCCTTGTATCTAAAAGCTTCTTGAAATTTCCTTGGTCTTCATGATTGTGAATTGAACATTGTACATTTGAATTATACCTATCATCTATAGTCCTTCTCACAGCATCCAGTAAATGTCTCTTGGAGTTCATTTCACAGTCTTCATGGTATCGGTATGTATAACAGACAATCAGGGTCTTATACATAGTAGGTGCTTAATAAATGCTTGTTGACTAAATAAGGGACTTTGGGGTTCCTAATCCATCTTCGTGCTCCTTGCACTTCAGTTCAAGTGGTGGAATAAATGATTAACTTTACCCTTTCTTCTAAAGGCCCTAGACAGATATGAATATATCCCTTATAGCCAGAATACCAAGAGCTAATTATCTGAACCAGAGTCTAAAGAAATGCTACTTCAAGCAGCATCCTCTATCATTTCCCTTTTTTTTTCTATCTCTTCATCTCTGGCACTAGGCCTTGGTAATGCAAGAGCATGAAAGTGTTGGCAAAAATAAAAGGACATTTTGCATTATGCAAGGTCCTCATCTCCCAAGGTTTCTGCTAATCACACAGCCAGGTTTCATACCTTAAAACATGTAAAGTCTTGTAGGATTCCTAGGCTATTCATTTATTTGCAGCATCCCCTGAAAACCCTCCAAGCTATGTGCCCTTTGGATGTGTTGCTTGGAATAGGTTAGAGTAAGGAACTCCAAGAGATTATGTAGTCCATTCCACATATTCATGGAAGAGGCTGTACCACATGCAATGACATAATGGGACAATTGGCAAACTGGAAATTTGTTGTAGGCCAAGACTTTCTGGGGTCTTGGCACACTAGCTCCCCAGTTCTACAAGGTCATTAGGCATGCAAGGAAAGTATAATCTTGTTGGGTGGATGCTCTCATTGGTTTCATGAATATCTAAAAAAAGTAATAAAAGTTAATTTGCAAGTCTTGATTGGGACTCCTGGTTTGTTTGTGTCTTCAGAGATGGTCCAAGAATAAAGATCTTAATGAGTGATTAACCTTGGGCTGAGGTAGGGGAAAGGAGAGACCCAAGGCACGTATTCACCCCTGCAATAAGGAATATAAGCTCTATGATTTTCTTGTATCCTTGGGTTGGTATGGAATAGCTCTGCAATAAACAGACTATAAAATACATCCCTGTCTCTCTATCTCTTTCCTTTATTCAGCGGGAAGCTTTCTCTCACTTTCTCTTTGTTTTCTTCAGCTGATAGCTAGGCCCAGACTGTGCTGGCCGCAGAAGGTGGTGCCCCAAAGTGTGGCATCAGGACCGAAGTCTCTAGCAACCAGTCCCCCTTGGAATTGCCAGCAGGGAGCGGCCCGCAGGAAATCCAAAGAGTGGAGGATTTCTTTGGAGGTAAGGGGAAGGGTCTACAAGGGCAATTGCCGGATCATTCAGTTTTTCAGTTCTTAAAAAGAATTCAGAGCAAACAGAGATGTAAAATGGGAGAAAACTTAGTGAAGGGTTTGAAAGATGAAGGAAAAGATCTGAGAATATTACAACTTATAACATGTAAGAAAGGGATCTCAGTTGAGAAACAGATTCTAGAAAAATTTCTAAAAACAGTCTATCAAGCAGCTCCATGGTTCCCAAGTGGCATTCAGATACAAGGACCAGATTGGGAAGCAGTAGGAGAGGCCTTAACTAATTATTTTAAAGAGAATGGACAGGAGAGTGATTCTGGTTCCATATTTACAATTTATAATGTTATCAAAGTATGTTTAGCAGATAAAACAGATCTTAGAGAAATATTAACTGTCATGGGTGAGAGCGAAGGCAGTGATCAGGAAGAGATCACATCTCCTGAATTTGTGGGAAAAAGACCCTGGAAAGGAGAAAAATTTCTAAACAATACCAAACCTTTTAACCTCACTATGGAGATAAAATACTTGGTCTTTCAGGAGCAAATTTTAATAGAAGCTCTAGCAGCCACAAATAGACAAAACAAGAATTGTTTCAAACAAGGTAAAGTGGGTCATTTCAAAAGAGAGTATAAAGGAGGTGGTAGTAAGGGTGAGCCACGACCAAAAACAAAATGCCACATATGTCATAAGGGCTTTCACTGGACTTCAGAATGTAGATTTAAAAATCCGGGAAATAGCTTCAAGGGCCATGTCCCAGGTGCACAAAAAGCAGCAGGGATGGGCCTGTCTGGTAATGGCCCTGAGCTCCTGCCACAGAAGGCTTGGGAATAGCTCCCATGAGGTAAGAAGCCAGCAGCTGTCTGCACTAGGTAAGACAGTCCATCCTTTTATCAATAATATAATCTGGGGCTCTTTCACTTTGGTGCCAGTAGCGGTGTGTGTCCTCCAAGGTCATGGCAAAAATGAAGGCCAGGGATCTTCGTGGGAAGAAGAAGGAGGAGCTACTCAAACAATTAGATGATTTAAAGGTGGAACTTTCCCAATTGAGAGTGGCCAAGGTCACTGGAGGAGCTGCATCCAAGTTATCTAAGATCCGAATTATTCGAAAATCTATTGCCTGAGTTCTTACTGTTATCAACCAGACACAGAAAGAGAACTTCAGGAAATTCTATAAGGGCAAAAAATACAAGCCCCTGGACTTTTGACCCAAGAAGACCCGTGCCATGTGCCACAGGCTTAATAAGCATGAAGAAAGCCTGAAGAGCAAAAAACAGCAGAGGAAGGAACGCCTGTACCCTCTTCAGAAATTTGCTGTTAAAGCATAATTTGTTAAGGTGCTCAGTAAATAGACAAATTGTTATAACCTGAAAAAAAAAATAATATAATCTGGGAATACAACTGATATCATCTGAAGCTTCTTGTTTGTGCCATAGCTAAAACAATTTGCCAATTGCTTATGAAAATTATAAGATTGTGGTTATGTTTTACTGATAAAATCTAAGACTGTTAATTGATTACTCTGTGGGGGGGGTGTGAGTGTGTGTGTGTGTGTGTGTGTGTTGCATGGAAAGGAGGATTCTTCTGCCATTCAGAGCAGCCCTCAGGGCTAGTCAAAAAACACAGCCCATGGCAGCTCCATTCTGTGGGGTGGAAAAGGCAGCTCTTTTTAGGGGGTCTTTCTCCACCCTCCCTCATTTTATAAGATCACCAAAGAGCTTGTTTGGGTTATAGAGTTCCTAAC
>JAQQSW010004824.1:0-14349 GCA_028646575.1 Pseudocheirus occidentalis | reverse complement strand
GTCCACAAAAAAGGATTCTAGAGTTTTATTACTGTTTTTATTTTGCTTCCTTTTACTCATGTTGGCCAGTCAATTAATTGGTTGGGTTTGTTTTTCAGCTTTGTGGAACTCTGCTTCCAGAAGGGAAAGCTCTGTTCCAAATCACTGGGGTTTTCCCAGCTGCCGGAGCTATTAGGGGGGTATTGCAGCCCCTTCCCCCAGATTCGGCTTGCTGAAAGCATACCCCAAGACCACCACCCAAGACCATGATCCAGATCCAGGCCGCTCAACACAAGAGCACTTGGCCCTGATCAATCGACTCAGCCCCCCTGTGGGGTCCGCAGGCCCTGCTCTGCTCTGAAGCAGCGCAGTGGAGGCAGCCACGGGTTACAGCAGTTCCTGCGCTTCCCCCACTGCTTCCTCGTCCTGGGGGCAGACTGGCCGAACTGCTTTTCCTCCCCCAAATTAATTTTCAAAGTTTCACTTTCACTGACCATCTCTAATCCTGATTTGCTGGATGTGAAGATCCAGTAGATTTTCTCTGAAGTAGACTCAAGCTGCGGCTTGGGAGGCTTGGCTCCTCCTGACCACCCTGGGGCCTGGCCTGGCCTAGCCACTTTTTGGTTTTGGGCGGGGCTGGTCTCGTCTCCGGCCTGCTGGCCTGCTGGATGAACTCCTCCTGCCAAGCTGCCCCTCTCAAATCCCTGTTTTTCACGCCTTGGTAGATGTGGAGTTGCTGGAGGCGTGGTTGATCTTCTCTCTTGTAGACTGGCTGCGGCTCAGCTCCTCCCCACTGTCCTGGGGCCTGGCCTGGCCCCGTTTCCGTTTCAGCCTGGGCTGGCCTCGGCTCCCAGCCTGCCACGATGACCCCCTGCTCCCAAGCTGCCTTCAGCGAGAGATGTTTTCTGTATTTTTGTGAGTCTGAGAGTCCTAGACTTTGTCTGGGGTCATATTTTTTGGGTGTTTAGGGTGGTTGTGTGGGAGCTGCGGAACCTTGCTGCTTCTACGCCACCATCTTGGCTCTCCACTACATTTATGAACCAAAATTTGTTCAGCCATTTTCCAATCAATGCAAATAGTTGCTCTGTTTATAATTTTTTTGCTAACATGAAAAGTACTTACCAGAGCATTCAATAGTGATGATCTCTACAACTTATAAGTTCTTTCACTCTTTCTCAATGCAGTTTAAACAAGTATCATCCACCTGAATCATTCCTAACCCCACAAGATCCTCGGCTTCATCTTCTGAAGAGCAGTGTCTCAAATAAGGATGATTAGAGTGGTTCTAATAGCATCTGGCTATTAATGTTGGATTAAAACATTATATGACGTTTCATCATGACTGATACTAGGAAATAAACCATGCATTAACAGAATTAGAAAGTTCACCTGTTACTGAAAATGCTCTTAAGATGGGAACTGAAAAGGACTCGCAACATCACAAAGTGACCCTATACTTCCTGATTCCCCTGTCAGAACAATTTGCTACAGAAGGCTCACCAATTAACCACAGGTAATAGGTGTGCCCAGAAAGAGTCTTCCTGGATCCCTGTTGCCTCTCTTTAAGAGGTTAAAAATGTTCCTGACACAGAAAACCTTTTAGTAAAATGTGAATGACATTCCTATCCAGGTCATAGGAATGGACTAGGGTGGCCCTCTATGTCCTCAAGTGCAGCCCTCTGACAGAACCCAAACTTCACAGAACAATCCCTTTAATGAAAGCATAAGCCCCTGATATCCTTTGACTTGGCCTTAAGAGAAAAATAAATAGAAACAGGATGGAGCAAGAGTTAGAGATGGAAAAATTCAGTGAGGATAGATGCTACCTAGAGGGGACCAGCAGCAAACCCACTTGTCCAGGAACTCTCCCATTTTGTTGCTGCTACCCCTGAGGCCAAGACAGGAGCTGTTAAAAATGCAAGTCAGGCCCTCTTCAGTCAGTTCCCTTGCACTACCTCAAAGCAAAAGGCAGAGGAAGGCCAAATCAAAAAAAAAAAAAAGAAAAGAAAAGAAAAGAAAGGGAAAGAGGGGAAATAACCTTTTACAAAATAAAAAAATTCTGCAGGAAAACTACCAAGAAAAACTGAAGAGAAATGGGGGAGGGGTGTGAGGAAGGGGAAAAGTGTCAGCAAAATGAGTAACTTCTATGGGTTAAAGAAAATAAGAAGAAAACTCTGGAAGGAAAGAAGACTTCTAAAAGACAAAATTTAGACACACTGTGAGAGTCTTAGAATAACAGTAAGAGTTTAAGGAAGATCCGGCGTTAAAGACCATTGAGGGAAAAAAATTTTAAAAGATGAACATGAATATGAGATAAAATAGAAAAGACAGGAAATCTGAATGAAGCCACGGACTCTGCTGTGTAGAGATTTGGACTGAACAACAATAACAAAAAGATAATGTAGAACAGAGCATAATTTTAAGAAATGTTAGAACTGAAAGATGACCTTGGAACCCTACAGACCAAAGCAACAAAGCTCAAAGGCTGGGCTCAAGACAATCTTAGAATTATTAGTCTCCCATAAAAAACATGAATATCAAGTAAATTATGTAAGAAAACAGTTCAGAAGTATTGAGGAAAGAAGGCAGAATGCAAATCCAGAAGATTGGACTACTTTAATTATATCTACATAAAAAGCTTCTGTAAAAACAGATGAAGCCAGAACAAGGAGAAAAGAAGTTGACTAAGAATAAACATTTTCACAAAACATCTCTGGTAGACTGACACCCCAAATCTTCAGGATTCTATTCAGGAATCAATGAGTTTATGAGCCATTTCCCTACAGGTCAACAATGCCCGACAAATAGTTCTTAAAGGAAATGCAAATGATCAACCACCATTATAAAAGTGCTAATAGTAAGAGAAAATAATCGCTAATCATATCTAATAATCAGAGAAACTCCGATTAAATGAATCAGCTGAATAAATGATGATATAAAATATAATGGAATATTACTGCCTCATAAGGAAATGATTAATAAAAACAAGTCAGAAAAATGTGGGAAATAAACCCTAGAAATATTTTTTTTAAAAAGAGCCATCAGTTCAGATTTTCATAGTATCATTATACTTAATCATACTTATAAACAATCTAAATGTTTAACAGAGAATAGCTAAATAGTGATATACTAATGTAATACTGTAATATAATTAAGACCAACAGGTATAAGGAAAATATAGATATCTAGAAAACTCATTGTGAAATAATGCAAAGCAAAGAATTGGAACCAGAGAATGAAGGACACACAAACTGGGGAGCTATAAAAGGAAAAATAACTAAGAACTGATGAAGAATCCTGATAAGGATTTAGGAATAACTGAAAAATAATGATCCTATATACAGTGCTTATAAGTCATTAATATGCAAGTTTAGGTGGTTGTATTAGTGTTCAAAGTTAGACTTTTAACAGAATACTTAAATTTAAAATATTTTAAAAGAAATACTGAAGGCTGACATGAACTGATGCAGAATGAACAAAGCAAAGCTAAAACTATATAAATATACAAACAAAAGAAATATATATTCAGAGCTGGAAGGAACTGAGGCCAAATAGCCCAACTCTCCATTTTAGGAATGAAAAATCTGAAACCCAGGGAGTTTTAAGTGATTTGCCCCAAATACATAAAAGGTCAGCATCATCAGAAGGAAGATTTGAATCCTGGTCCTCTACCTCCAGAATAGTGCTCTTTCTACTATATTATGACCTCAAAGGAAAGACAAATTTAAATTTAAAAAAACCTCAAGATTTTAAAAAATGGACAACGGGTGTTCACTCCATTGGTTACAACCCTTCTATACAACCAGACTATGGTACAATGTGAAAGTATTTGCAGATCCTGTACTTGATTGCATGCTGCCATGGTGGTGGTGGAACAGAGATAATTTGAAAATAAAGGGATTGTGGAACTGAATCTTGTAAACTAAAAGTAAATAAACAAGTCAATGAAAAAAATAAAATAAAATAGCATTTCCACTAATAAAATCTTATAATTTGACAGTGGGGAAAAAAAGACAATGGGGGTGGGTGGGTGGCAAAGTGAATAGAGCACCAGCCCCGGAGTCAGGTGGACCTGAGTTCAAATATGACCTCAGACACTTAACACTTCCTAGCCGTGGGACCTTGGGCAAGCCACTTAACCCCAAATGGCCTGCCTTCCCCCTCCAAAAAAGCAATAGACAATGTATAGTACTAACTTAGGAAGTATGCTATTTTTAAAAAGCATTTTTTAAAAAAAGACCCACAACGGAACTGTAGGTTGAATGTACTATCTTTTACGTTATTTACCTGTTTCCAGATTGTGTAAATTCTAAAAAATTCAACTGAGAGTACAATTTGTAATACGTGCCAAAAAAAACACTAATATAGTTACCAACAGTGGAACGGTAGCATAAGTTCTTGGACCAAGCTGGAGCCAGACCTGGAGAGCTGCATGGGTCAGAGCCCTGATGTGGAGATAACCACGAGACCCTGACGTCTATCGATAACTATGAATCATATGGACTATTAAGTTTCAGGGGGTGGGGGTAAACCTTCTAATGACTTCCTCCTCAGAGTGGTACCATCATTTGGGTCCCTGGAGGCGGAACCAAGGGTATGGTGGTAAATGCTTAACAACCTGGCTCTCCAAAAAACAAAAGTACACAACACAGACTTCTCAGTTTAATCTGCATGATTAACATTTTCGCCATCACTTTCTTAAAGTCTAGACAATTAATGAAACATCAAATCAAGGTCTGATTTATAGCCACTGCCAATTCCCAAGGTGTAAATGCTCACGCTGAGAATTTAACAAGTGGCTAGGGCTGAAGCTAGATGACTCCCGCACATCCCCAGGGAGTGAGACTCACTGCACAGGATGGGCTGCTTGCTTTCTTTGTGACCCCAAGTACTTTCCCCTTGAAGGGTGGCCTCAATCCTAGGAAGTACTACCACTCTAGAGGACTCTGTAGGTCTCTGGACAAAGTGAGACGCATCAGAGAGAAAAAGACAGGTATCATGACTGTTTAGGGATTTAAATACAAATCTAAATTTTTCATTTGATCAAATAAAACCTGTCCAATATAGGTTTGTATCAGACAGGTTTCCTTATATAGCAAATTAAGATATTTTCCTTTCTGTTGTAAAATAATAGTATGATTTTTTGATGGAAGCCCCAAAGTTAAATAAACTTGGTTTGTCTAAATCAGGAACTTTGGTCAAAGATAGATGTGAAAGGCCCCACATATAAGAAAATATTAATAGCAGCACTTTCTGTAGTAGCAAAAAATTCGAAACAAAAAAAAAGTCTATCCTCACTTGAGGAAATGGCTGAACAAACTGGTATATGAACAGGAGGAATTCAGAGAAAAGGGCAAAGACTTGTGTTCATACTACTTATATGTCTAAAGTGCCTTTTATTTTAAAATCTACGAACCCGTAACTTATATGAACTGATACAAAGTAAAGAAAAGCAGGACCAAGAGAATATACTCTAAATCAGCGGCTCTCAACCTATGGGTTGCGACTCCTTTGGGGGATGGAAGGACCCTTTCACAGGGGTTGCCTAAAACCATTGGAAAACATTTTTCCAATGGTCTTAGGAACCAAGACACGGCTCCTCTATCCGTCTCCAGGTGGGTTCACCCACAGGCACACATGCCCACATACAAGTTTTAAAGGGTTGCGGCATTAGGAAGGTTGAGAACCACTGCTCTAAATGAAAGCTGCTGAAATTTAAAAAACAAACACTTTTCTTTTGATATCACCTACATTTTCCAATGTATCCCTCTTCATTTACCAGAGTATTATCCCGCTGTAACAAAAAATAAAAGACGAAAATTTCAGCAAACTAATATGTCAAAAAATCTGACATTATATGCAGTATTCCACACTCTCTGCCTCCTACCCCTAAAAAGAAAGAGGCACCTTCTCGTATCTATCCTTTGAAGCTAAGCTTAGGGTTTATAATTTTGCCTATCTCCTCGTCCTTTCCGCTTACACTGTCACATTCTATTAATCACATATCTTGGGTCCCCCCCAACCCCTTGACTTTATATGTCTTCCCAGGTTTCTCTGCATTCATCATGTTCATCACTTCTTAAAGCACAGCAACGTTCCATTACATTTATATACCACACCGGTGCGGTATCCCCCAAACAACAGGAATCGGCTTTGTTTCCAGTTCTTTGCTACTACAAAGAGTAGTGCTGTAAAATATAATGGTGAATGATATATAATATGTAAAACATTAGTTTTGGGGCCTAAAACATGGTTGTGAGGCCTTTCTTTTTGTCACTGGGGAGGGGGGGAGGTAATACATGTAACAGCAGAATCCCTCAATGATTCTACATTTTTTTTGGAAGGGGGAAGGCAAGGCAATGGGGGTTAAGAGATTTGTCCAAGGTCACACAGCAAGTGTGTCAAGTGTCTGAGGTCACATTTGAACTCAGGTCCTCCTGACTCCAGGGACAGTGCTCTATTCACTGCGCCACCTAGCTGCCCCAATTAAATTGTTTTTAAAACACAATGACCCATCTTGGTTCCAGAGGACTTAACTTCCTTGTAATAAGGGAGGTACAAGTACTTGCGGCAGAGCTGCATGCGGTGGTTTCCCGTTTTTCCCGGAGATAAAAACTCCCTGAACCCATGGTTTGGGGGCTATTGGGAAATGGAGGTTGCTCCAAAAGGGGATTCATGTTGAGGAGGACCACTAGTCAGGTAGGTTTAAGTAGGTGACTCCCAAGGTACCTTCTATTTTTGAGATTTTGTGACTCAACATTTTGTTTCAGAGAGAATATACTAAATTTAAGGTGAAGGATCAAGGTTGCTTAGTGACCTTGCAACCATCTCTTAGGTCAACTACATATAGTACTAATTACCCAACGAGACTAACTGCAGTGTGAGAAGTCATAGCATAGACATCAAAGAAGGGAATTTAACCTCTTACTTATTTCCCCCCATAAAAGGAAGGCAGTGAATACTGTAGAAACAGGAGGTCTAAGGCAAAGTCCCACAGATGTATGGGAAAGTCAAGCAATCTCTCTGTGACACAAAATTCCCACCTGTGAATGCTCTGCTTAGGAAGTTCCAATGGCCCCCTGTTGCCTCTAGGATAAGAAGCTTTGTCTGGCATGTAATGCCCTCCAAAGCTTGATTCTACCCAACCTTTCCCTTCTGCATACTGTGTTTCATCTAAACTGGACCTAGTTCTGTCTTCTTTCCTAAGCCTTCTTCATCTTAGTGCCTTCTTCTGAGATTTTCATTTCTACCTAGTGTGTGTGTGTCTAGCTTGAACACAGCTGCATTTGTGTCTGTCTCCTCTGATAGTCTGTAAGGTCCCTGAGAGTAGGATCTGCTTCCCCCCTTCCTTCCTTTGTATTCCTGGTGCTTAGCACAGGACCTGGCATACACCAGGTGCTTAATCAACGCTGTTAATGGACCATTTCAGTGCTTTCATGGCTCTAGGGATGTACACTTCGTGTGTGTGTGTGTGGGGGGGTCCTTCCCTCCAATGATGAAGATTTCAACTTATCCACATCTTCTCACTTTGTGTGATTTGTTCACACTGTCTTAAGTCCTTTAGGAGAGGTCTACCTAATGTGCTGCTATGGGCCTTCCTCTAAGCTTGTTAACATTATGTGGGTATTAATCACTGCAGCCCTATCTTGGAAAGTTGGGGTACCTAAGTGGCACAGTGATAGGCCTGGAGTCAGGAAGACTCTTTGTCCTGAGTTCAAACCTGGTCTTAGACACTTACTAGCTGTGTGACCCTGAGAAAGTCACTCAACCCTGTTTGTCTCCATTTCCTCACCTAGAAAATGAGCTGGAGAAGGAAATGGCAAACCCCTCCAGAATCTCTGCCAAGAAAACCCCAAAGAGGGTCACAAAGAGTTGCAAATAGCTGAAAACAATTAAGCAGTAACCACATCTTTGAAAGTGGGATCATAGCAGGAGTTGAACCTACGCCACACGGCTATGTTAGGGTTAAATTTATGAGGAAATTATGAAATTCAAAGAATTGCCATTTCTCTTTATGTCTTCATCTAAAGAGGGGCCCTGCTATTTATATGTACCTACTACGTTGCTAGTATCTTAAATTGTTCATCTGACTTATACCTATGGACTGTCCAATCTCAAATCAATCATATGGTATTTACTGAATAATCTCTCGTGCCTCTAGTGCCTTACCCTGGAAAACTAAGAGTATGTTCCTGGTATGCCTTGGAAGAATCCTCGCTGCTTCCCCATTCCACCTTTGTTCAAAGCGGCAAAAGTTTTTAAGTTCTAAAAAGAACCTAATTTTTTATGATAAGCCAAAACTTTCTTTAAAATATTCAGTTAAAGAAAAGTGGTATGAGAGAGAAGAAAAGCCTAGGGGGCATGTGTTCATGAACCCAAAGACAAAGAAAGGGGCGAGGGAGGTAAAAGAGGGGCTGAAAAAGCAGAAGAAAACACGGTCTCCAGTGACTCAGAGACTTGCTTTACCCTGTGAGGTATTTTGTGGGGATTTCCAAGGCTTGATTTGCTTCTGGCAACAAGACAAAGACTGCAAACCACACATACTCAGCCTGCTTTCTTGACTGACTCTACTAGAGGATAAATGTTTGGCATCTACCTGGTCTTATCTGGTTTTGTCTTTTATCAAAAAAGAAAATGGTTTTCCTTTGTTCCTATGCAGCAATTCTTTTTCCCTCTTGGTGCCAAAAAGATTCATAACACCATTCAGTTCCTGCTGAAACTGATATACTAGAAGTCCTGTAAGTTACATTTTTGGAAAACTGTTGGGGGAGGGGGGGAAAGAAAGTACAGGAAAAGCAGAAATTAAATTAGAAGTCGGTGAAGAGGATTTATCACTTCTGCTTTGTTTTCTTGTTCACAAATCCAATTCAAACATTACCATTCACACTTCTTCCAGGGTCTCTACAGCTTACAATGTTATTTCAAAAGGAGCATGAGAATAGTTTCAAATGAAATTCTAAACATCACCATATTTAGAATCCACTGAGATTTATCCTATATTAGGAAACAGCTTAAAATTTGGACTTGCAGTCAAATGGCTAACAGTGAATCAATCAATACTAATCTTGGTGATCCATTTTACAATATTTCTTCCAATGAAAGATTTCTAATACCAAGTCACTCTTGACGAAACCTTTTAAGGTGATTAACATATCTCTGGCAGCTGATGTTTCTGTCATGATCAGATCGGGCAAAAGGTATTCTATAATTTTTCAAATAACCCTTATTTTTCTGCCATATAAGTTGTTCATTTAACTCCTGGACAGCAAGATTTGAGGTAGTCAACTTAGCTAGAAAGCTACAATCACTTCCAAAAACATTTGCTGATTAGCTTTCAAACCAAATTTTTCTTTTCTTAAAAAAAAATGTATTACTGATGATCATTTTAATTTGCTCATTAATATTACAGAGCCGAAACTGTCAATAGAGACAATTTAGTCTAAAGTTTCTTAAACTTTTCCCACTTGCAATCCCTTCAAGACTTCCCTCAATCTATCAGTGAGGAAAGAAAAAATTACTTTCCTAAGATCTCAATGTTAGTGGCTGAGCCAGGAATTATAATATTAATTAATAATTAATAAGTTGATAAAATTAATTATTAATATTAGTAATACTATAGGTCTTCTGACACCTAGTTCAGGACATTAAACATGGTGCCACATGCACTTTTTACAATGTTTTCTTATAGGCTAAAAAAGCTGAGATCATTTTGTTTTCACTTAGCCATTGTATTATACCTATTTTTAAAATGTTTATTTTATTCTGACCTTTAGAAATAAAACAAGCATTTCCATAACACAGCAGAAGAGAAAAAATATGACTGTACATGAAACTGAAAATAAGTTACGTACATCTTTTAAATATATCCTAAAGATATCATGTAACTTTTTTTTCTCTCCCCCCTCCCCTTCCATCTGCTGGCCCCATCTGCTGTCCTGCACAAACAGCAGAATACTTACATTACTGTCAACCTATCCTGCTCAGGCATTATTGGGGCCCCTTTGATCCAATAATCTCCAATAAATTTCAACCACACCTCCTAGACAGCAGTCAAATACCTGTTTCTAAACGACAAATACTAAGCACACGGTGAAAGAGATTAAGACCTACAGGTCACTAGTGACAAGAGATAAAGAGGTAGGTTGGTTCCTAGAACAATGTGACAACCACCAGGTGTAAAACTACACAAGATTAATTCTCCTGGGTGGCCTCACATTTCCTATTTTGCAAGCCAAATGACTGCAGAAGGAAGACTTCAGAAGTGCTTGAGTGTCTAACTGGCAAACCAAAGCATGTTTAACTCTAGAAATTTGCTAGAGTAGTAGTGGTATAATACTTTGCCTGAAAAATATCTGGGAGTGCATTGCTAAGCCCAATCAATACTGAGAAAACGTCAGCCCTCCTCTCCCTACCCACAAAGACAGGCTACATTACGAGAAAACGTCACCATACTCTGCCCTGATCAGACTGCATGTGGAATACTATGTTCCATTCTAGAAATCACATTTTAGGAAAGGCACTGATAAACAAGAAAGCATTCAAAGAAAGATGAACAAAAAAAAAACAAAACTGAAAACAAATTATCCAGGACGATGATAATGATGGCTGATACTCATAGCATTTTAAGGTTCACCAAGTGCTTTGCATCAGTTATCTAGAGTGTCACAACAATCTTGTGAGCTATGAATTATAGGTATTATCTTTCTCGTCTTATATTTAAGGAAGGTCAGGTTCAGAAAAGTGACTTGTCATGGTCTCACAGGCCTTGAGTATTAGAGGCTAGATGTGAATTTCAGTCCAGATTCTATCCCTTCTACTACACTGTCTTGACATGATGGCCTCAGGGTGGGTGGAAGGAACAGAGACATTTATCCAGGAAATGTAGAGGTGACATGACTATTTCTAACTATGTGAAGGGCTGTAAGTGGAAGGCCTATACTTGTTTTACTTAGTCTAAGAGGTTCGCAATGGTGGGCAGAAATTACAAAGAGCAGATTGAGACCTAACGTAAGGAAAAAACTTCCAAACAATGAGGGTGATCCCAAAGTAGAATTGACTACAGTGGGATCTATTGGTTGCCCTGTCCTCACCCCCTGTACCCTTATGCAAAGTTTTCAAGCAAAGGCTGGATGATCAGTTATTGGGTATATTGTAGAATGGATTCTGATTCGGGCCCAAGATCCTTTTCAACTTGAGATGGTCTATGACTCTGCTATTACCCAGTTTTGTTAAACTATGACTTTCCCTTTTGGCTATGCGTCTTGTTTTGCACATGGGTTGAACTCAAATCTTATGTTTCCACACAAGGGAGAAAAAAGCTGTGTCATTTCATTCCCATTTTATGATGGGTAATAGGTAATCCATTTATTCCTACAGATAAAACACCCAAATACTACTTTTTATGGTCTTTGAATCATCTTGCCTAGTTGACCTTAAACCATCCTATAAAAATGATGCATTCTTTATACGGGACCTTAGACACAATTGAAATCTGCAGGTGAAGAGTCAGAAATCCTGGAAATGCAAGGGTCCTGGTATAGGATTGGGGAGTGGAGGGTTGAAGAAGAAAGCTGAAGAAGCCAGAGAAGGAAAGAGAATTCAGTAATGCCAGCTCTCAAGGAGATCCACATGCACCTGGTACTTCTGCCAGGAGACAGCATCCTGCATGTTTTGTCTCGTGGCAGTTGACTGCTGACTCAGAAACCTTGAACGTTTCTTGGCTGGTGCAAAGAAATGCTGGAGAGACACATAGAGTGCAAGGTACATGCAGGAACAGAGTTTATGTTTCTATTTACAATAATAATATCACTGACTCATGACTGGCACACTCACTCTCGAGTTTCTGGGGTGGGCAGGAAAGGAAATTATGTTGAAACTAAAACACACACACACACACACACACGCTCTCTCTCTCTCTCTCCACCCCCCCCAAAACAACATACATATACAACACACATATTTAGTCCAAACAGAATTTGACTACACAGAACCAGAGTCAATAAATTGAAGAGGTATTTCCTCCCCAGCCACTGTACCATTAATATTCAGGGCTATTTAAATACTAACAGATGTGCAGTTCTCAGGATCTTTGCAAAACTAAAACTCCCTATGGAGCTTATGAAATGTTCTTCCCCACACCTCAATCAGTCAGGGATATAACTGGTCCAAACAGACCTCAGAGTTGGAAAGGATGCTCAAAAACAAAATTGGGAAGGAACTTAGATGTCTTCAGAGAATTCTGATTTCTTTATGTTTTGTGATGAAACACTGGAACATACATACTGCCTTGAATTCTCACAGCTCCCTGCTTTGGTTACTGTTATCTACAAATGTAGACACCAGGTAACTGAGAGGGTGAGATGATGACCAAACCAAACCAAAATGTGAGTCCTGAACATCGCAGAAGATAAGCGTCCAGAGATCACCTCTTCTCTTTGCTTTCTAGATTGTCTTACCTTACCTCATATTTTATTATGGGAGATTCTTGTAATTTCCTGTAATTTTCTAAAGGTTATGAGACTTTCCTAGAGCTTCCAAGTATCTCTCCAGCCAATCTGAAATACAAGTCTGACTCTTTTTCATCCATGAGGAAATTTAACCAAACTCAAAAAACATTTATTAACTGGCTAATACTGCAAAGCACTAGGGAGAAAAGACCAAAATGACATTCCGTGCCCATAAGGTGCTTGTGTTCTCCCGAAGGAAGCATTAATTAAACAGACAAGCAAATCTAAGATAATTTGAGGAAGGAGAAACCTCCAACAGCTAAGGGGAACAGAAAAAGTTTCCTACAGTAATGTCATCTGAACTGATCCTTGAAGGAAAACAAGAGGAAGGGATTAGGAAGAAGTACATTTTGTTCATGGAGGGAAGAGACAGAACAGAGTTTGGGGAACAGCAAGTAGACCAGTTTATGTGGAACGTGTTGTGCCGGACCATGAAAGAAAGGCTTCCTCCCAACTCCCCCCAAATTGTGGAGTTTGTATTTGGAGCCATTGGGAATGGAATGGTATAAGTAAATGATAAAGATGAATGATATAGTCAGAATCATGGTTTAGGAAGATAATTTTGGCAACTCTGTAGAATTTAGATTAGAGTAGTGAGAAACCCATTAGAAAGTTATTATAACAGCCCAGGCAAAAGGTCTTCTATAGCAAGAGATGCTGTAGAAAGAAAATTGACAAGGCTTCGCCATTGATTCAGTATGAGAAAGGGCAGAGGAAGGAGGAGAAAGAGAATAAGGAGTTAAAGATGATTACATGGCTACAAATGAAGGATAGTGGTACCTTCAAGAGGCATAAAAGATCTGAAGGAGGGGTAGATACAGAAGACAGGGCCTTAGGGACAAGCATGATGACCTAGCGAAGGAAACTGAGGAGTAGCGAGGTAAGAAAAGAACCAGCAAAGGGCAACATCACCAAAGCTAAGGGAGGGGAAGAATATCCAGGAGGTGAACCAGTGTCAAAAGGTGCAGAGAGGTCAATAAGAGTGAGAAATGAAAATTATGAGAAATCATTGAGGATCTTGAAAAGAACAGTTTCAGTAAAAGTGGTGGAGATACACAAAGGGGTTGGGAAGTCAGGTGGAAGGTAAGGAAGTAGGGGCACAAGTGTAGACACCTTTTATCTAAGAATGTGGCTATAACAGGGAGGAGAGACAGAGCATGATAGTCTGAAGAGATGGCAGGCTCAAACAAAGCTTTCGTTTTGTTTAAGGACATGGAAGAACTGGCAATGTCTATAGGTTAATGAAGAAGGAGAGAATGGATGAAATAAGAATGGTCAAAGAGAAAGGGTGGTTCAAAGGGCACTCTCCTGCAGTAGATCGAGTACAGAAATAGCTCCTAGCCTTGGCTAGCTACTTCTGCATCAACTTGGGGAAAGGATAGGAGGGGTTTTGAGATTAAAAACAAGGAGAAAAGGGCGCTCTGGACAAACGGTCTTTATTTTTACAGTGCAATGAAAGAGTGATCTCTAAAAGAATGTTTCCTTTTAGAAAGGAGTAGTATAGGATGTCTGAGACAAAAAAAAAGAGGAGGTTAAAAGAAGTTGGAGGGAAGAGTACAATCCAGAATCAGTTAGGGAAAAGAATTGTCTATGCAGTGAGAATCTAGTTGAAATTAGGTAAAATGTGTATTACACATTAGCAAACAAGATAAAAAAGCCCCCAAAACCCAATGTACAAGCACACTAATGCACTGTGTTTTTTTTTTACTTTATTGAATATTTAATTTCAAACAACTTTTTTGGGTCCATAAATTCAAACTGCTATATCAAACATATACTTAAAGAAAATCCCACCTGGCAAAAGCCTCAGAATCTTAGTGGAATATAACCACAAGTCTAGATTAAAATCCCACTGCTTTCAACT